>CM029612.1:50453699-50731199 GCA_017311315.1 Dendrocalamus latiflorus | reverse complement strand
ACTACATAGTCACAGGGTTTCGCTGCCCATATGTCAGCTCCACACCGCTGTCGCTTGGTCAAAAAATATTATTTTAATCATTTTTGTATGACTATAGCTATTTTTATAAATATGAATTTAAAACATGCTAAAAATACCAAAAACTGTTCGACCGTGCAGGTACGGGTACAAGCTTATATCGCGCAGTATTTGGATGCTTAGCCACCGATTCAACCCTGGCCCGGTGCGCCAATAGCGTCACGAAACATGCCGACCATGGCGTGACGCTATTGACAGTTTGACACAACCAGTGACGCTATTAGCCTGGGCCGCGTCGCTTCCATAGTTCTGCGTCGATCAATCGGACGTGGACGCTTCGCTCCACATGGGCCCCAACACTACCGAGGCCGCGCCGATCAATCGGACGTGGACGCTTCGCTCCACATGGGCCAGGCACGATCGCCTCGTCCGTTGCTACCTCACGACGGTCCGGGCAGTTGCGATTTCCTCCCGTGCCGGCCTACGGATGCGCCTACCTCGCTCGTGCGGTTCTCACGTCGGCCCAGAACGACTTGTGTCCCCTCTGAAAGTGCATGGCCCGCGAATACACTTCTATTGTTTTTGTTTTTTCTGTGAAGGCAAGGGTAATACTTCGGCTTTGACGTCCGATCACATATAGTTCGCGTTGGAGATCTCATGGCCTCACTGTATCAGTCCAACAGTTTATTTTAATTTTTAAGTAAAAGAATTATTAAATTAAATTAATTTGGTTTGAAATAAAAAAAGGTGTTTTGGTGCCTAAATTTTGATTTTATTTTGCCTTGATTTTCTATTTTAAAAAAGACTGGAATTGAAAAGTAATTTAAGTAAAACCTAAAAATATTATTAAATAAAATGATATTTTGATTTTTTATAAAAATCCTAATTTAAATTAATTATTTGGATTAATTTGGCTTTTATTTGGATTTTTCTGGAGTTTAAAATCTATTTTTAATTAAAAAGTATTTTAAGTATAAAAATATTATTTGAAAATTAAGTTGTAAATATTTTATCTAAGTCCAAAACATCTTCAGGAACTTCTGTGAATTTTTCTGGAATTTTTGGAATTTATTTTGTATTTTTTTGGAGCCTTTTCGGATTTTTGGGTGTTTTCTTAAAATTCAAAAACAAAATCGGAATTTTAATCTCCCGCCCTTCCCTCCGAGCTATGCGTGGATGGCCCAGATCCGCCCACTTCGCCACCCGCCTTATCCCGCTTCCCTCTTGGGCCGACGCGTGGACGGCCTAGATTGCCGCTTAGGCACACGCCGACCCATCCCCACCGTCCCTCTCCTCCCCTCTCGCCGTCTCGCCGTCCCGCTGACACCTCGGCCCCACCTGTCATCCTTCTCCTCATGCTCTCTTCTTCCCCGCGCTGTTGCCACGGCCGTTGCACGGCTCCGCCCTTCCCGGCCGCCACTCCCTTCCCGCGCGTGCGCTGCCCCACTTCTCCCTTTGTGCGCCGCACTCCCCGCGTCTGTCACCTACCTCCCCTACTTCCCGCGCCCACTCAGCCTCATCTGCCCGCAACCGCCGCCACCTCCCCGACTTCTTTGGCGAGAAATTCCGCTGTGCCTGCCCCTCCCCGCCCCTATTTAAACCCCCCTTCGGCATCCCCTCCCTCTGCACCATCCCGCTCCCACCTCCACTCCCTCTCCCGGGTCCCCCATTGCCCCCGCGCCAACTCCGGTGAGCTCCCCTTGTTGCTTCGACTGCATTTGCGCCCTGCCGATGCCACCCTCGGGATCACCGCGCCACCGACGGTCTGTCTCGCTCCTCGGTCGAGCCTCTTTGCCGCTGGAGCATCGTCCCCGCTGTCGACCGAGCACCGCCGTCACCCTTCTCCGTCGCTAGCCACCTCCGTTCGCCATTGAGCCCCGAGCCCAGGGTAAATAGAATCCCCTCCCTCGCCTCTCGCTGTTGCGCCCCTCGCCGGCCGCCGCTGTGCCGCCGTTCGCCGGCGACCCTCGGGTCCCGAGCGTCACCTTGGCCGACGCAGCCACGTCACCACTAGTGCCGGTGTGGCAGCTGCATGGACGCCACATGGCGCCCAGTGGTGCGCCACCTCGGCCACGCAAACGCCACCTAGCACCGCCAACCCAGTCAGTAGCCACACCTCTCCCTCGACCCATGTGGTAGACACGTGTCTTGCCACATCAGCACTTAAGCCCATATGGCAACCACGTGTACTGACACGTCAACACCCGAGACCTCCCGATCCACGTGGTAGCCACATCAGCGCCACCTGGCTGCCACGTCAGCCAAAATAACCATGTGTGAAGCCATGTAGCACCACCTCAACCCCCTGCCACCTCAGCCATTCCTGTGGTCCATGCACTCGGTCCACGTGAGTCAGGCCCGCAGGTCAGTCTCAGTCAGCAGGGCTGACGTCATGCTGATGTCATAAATCTACTTTTCCAGTAGAAAAATAATTCAGCAGAAAAAATCCAGTGTTGACATCATAATTCTAATTTCCTTTAGAAAAATAATTCTAGAAAACCTTGTGGATGGATGGAATCCATGAGTGATTGAAAGCTTGTGGATGGATGGAATCCATGAGTGATTGGAAGCGTGTGGATGGATAGAATCCATATGAGATCATTTGGAAAAGATGGTCCGGGCATGCACTAACGGTATTAATTTTATTTAAAATTACTATTTTTACTTACTGTATTAAATTCAACAATTTCAATCTATTTATTGTATTTCTTTAAATACTGTTTTATGTTCAAATAACCATATATGCCTTCCTTTGTTGCCTTTATTATTATGTTGCATTCTCCGTGTGACTTACAGAGTACATGTTTGTACTCACCTTGTTATCTTCATACAGAGGAAGACGACTTCGACTACAGTGAAGACTTGGACGAGTAGGCCGCGTCTTACTGTCGTTTGCCTGTGGGCAGGCTCAATGGGTTTCTTCTGCTGCCTTTATTTAAATTTGGCCTATGAGCGGTGGATGTAAACTTTGGCAATCATGGTCATATTTACTTAATAAATGTTATTATGGTTGATATTTATCTTTGTTGTCCACTGTGTGTACTAGCTGATTCTGGACTAGTGCGATTTACATAGAGGATTTAGGAATTGTTGCTCCGGGGTCCGACACTCACCTACTGAACCACTTGGTATTTCATGTGTGTGAACAACCCTATCAAATCTCCCCTACGCTTCTATACGACATCTCCACCTCAAAAATAAAATCCTCTCTACACCCTCATCCCTATTTTCGGCTGCAACCTCACCCCTTCTCCCCATTTGGTGGCTTGCCGGCGATCGGAGCCATAACTCCTTTCCTACACATCCTCCACCCCACCTTTGCTTTGAATCTGCTGCATTCCCCTCAATCGCTTCGATCCTAGACCTGAGGCTTTGCTACTCGGTATGGGATCCACCTCCCAACTAGCAGTCGTTCTTAATAACATCATCACATATGCCTAGCGCATTGAGGTAGGGGAGCTGAGCTAATATCAGGGCCGTGGGGATTTATGTGTGGCGGTTAAGGAGAAACCACACTAGAGGAGCGGAGATGCCAGCTGAGATGCCAATGCACTAGCGTCGCAGTACTAGGCCATCTACGTATGTTTGCTTTCCTGCATTGCAAACTGGTTGGTTGGTACAAGAATTTTCTTAATTTGTTCTAACATTCTTTCTAAATTGGTGGTACTACCGGACTTCAGTAGTACAAATTTACATAGCAGTAGCTAATTTTCAGAGAGGTTTATTTGAGAGCATTTTCTCTTCTTTGAAAATCAGAACTACCGCAGCTTGGGTGTGGTACTACCATGCGATCAATACTACTGGGCCTTGTGAGTCGGTATTAATATTTGAAGTAATAACTAGTTTATATGCATTTAATGAATCTCAAATAACCATTGAACAATGGGTGCGGTAGTACCTACCACTACATGGTGTTGGTACCGCAAAGCCCTTTTTCTGGTGATTTCAACTCCAATGGTCATTCTCGTGGGCGTGGTTAGCTATAAATACTCTCCCACTAATAGCAAGTGAGCTCTCTTAGTACTCTTGGACATTCATTCAATACTCTTCAGCTATTGGTAGACTCTTTCCAACACATTTACTTTGTTTGTATATTTTGTGGTTGTTGAGAGCATTCAAGTACATTGCATCTTTTGTTGATCCTTGTAGCACTTGAGAAACCTTTAGGCAAGTGTTGTGACTTATTATTCTTGGTTTTTACCGACATCTAGATGGTTTGGATAAAGATTATGCGCTGATCTCTTCAAAGAAGATTGTGAAGAGGCCCAACACTGTTTGTGAGTAATTTGATGCTCGTCATCTCTAGAGTGGCGAAAGAGTAACCCTACTGAACTTGAGATTTTTAGGCTCAATTTGTGGAGCCGGTCCAATCCATTTGGGCATACCTCAATATGGACTAGTGAATACTGGCCAATTTTCGATAGGGGTGTAATCGGAGCGGATACAGACGAATATCGCTTATCCTGTATTCTATTCCACATTTTTCCTCGGAGTCGGAGTCGGATACGGATAATGTCGGATATCTATTTCTCTATTTTGTATTCATTCCATAATCTTTCGGACGGTCGGTCGGACGGAAATTATCCGCTTCTTTGCACAGGACATTGGACAGTATGGAACGATCAGAGCGGACATGGAGAGGCTAATTACTGAGATATTGAAGAAAGAACACTTAGTACTCCTACTTGTTTATACACGACAATCCGTATATATGTTATTTTTTCTAGGTAAAGTCACAACAGACTTTCTCATATCATTTGACATACGGATATATACAGACGGATATCACTTATCCCGTATCCTATTCCATATTTTTTCCTCTGAGTCGGAGTCAGACACGGATAGTGCCGGATACCCATCTACCCCTTCCGTATCCGTTCCATATGTTTTCGGTCGGTCGGACGGACAAAAATTATCTGCTCCATTTGCACTCCCTAATTTTCGATACTACGAAAAAAGCATCATGTATCTCTATTGTAATTTATCTCTTATCTTTACTTTCCGCATTTACATTTCTAGTACTTATATTTAATTGAATTGTGTTGTTAGAAGTGTATCTAGTATTGGCATTGCTTCTGGTGTCTTAGTGAAACCTAGCAGATTTAGGCTTTAATTGTACAAAAGGTTTTTTCATTTAGTTCACACTTGGTAAAATTATGATTTAGCCAAAATAATTAAAAAAACTTTCTATTCACCACCCTAGTCAGTTATCCTTAATCTTACAAAAGTGGGGGCACCATAGTCCGCGATCAAAGCCTGCCACTGCTCATGCTCAACAAGTCCATCCACCACTGTTGTAGCTCGTGTGGGTGTCTCCCTTTTTGAGGAGCGGCTGGAGTTCATCGGATCTGGTGGGTCAGATGCCAAAGGTGGCAGATGACAAGTGGAGGGCTAGTTGACGAAGTGGTGGTTGTGGGTGGACCAATGGAGTGCAGAGATGAAGCACCGGGTCAACACCACTATCATCCAATGTCTTTCTCCTCACATAGGATTTTTTTATTGCATATGCTTCTCCATATTGTTGTAGCACCTTTTTCAACTTGTGCATGAAGTGTTTGATTTTGTTGCAATATCCCTTCTAAAATTTTGCCACAAGAGTTTTTTTGTCGCAGTTGGTAGTTTGATTTGTTGCATTTAGTGATGTATAATTATTGCACTAAGGAAATTGATGCACCTCTTTCAGTTTTGTTGCAAATATATTTTTGATTTATTGCATCAAAGTTATTTTTTTGTTACACTAGCTATGTCTAATTGTTACACTGAGAAAATTGATGTACCACCTTTTAGTTTTATTGCAAACATGTTTATGATTTGTTGCATCTAAGATTTTAAGATGTTGCAGTATTGTGTCATCATTTTCTGAATGAGATCGATTGATGTAAGATGATGCGCTGGTTGTTTTGGTTGCCGGTTATTTTTTTTGAGTTAGCATAGCGATTGGAGTCAAAGTGAATCTTGAAGTGAGAGAGGAGGACGTTTTGACGGGAAGAGGCTCTTGTAGGAAGTAGTTGAGGGAGAGGAAGAGAAGCGGATGGCTACGGAAAGGAGATCATAAAGGGAAGAGAAGTTGGTGATGGTTATCATGCATTTGACGGTTGGTTGCAGATCGAACGATGGAAAGAAGCGTACGATGCAAGCCACCTCGTAGTTAGGACGGTTGCAATTTCCTCCTGTGCTGGCCTACGGGATACACCTACCTCGCCCGTGCGGTTCTCACGTCAGCCCAGGACATCCATGCCGGCCGCAAGTCTAGATCGAGTTGCATCCCCTTTGAATTTGCATGGGTCGTAAATACACTTCTATGCAGGTCATGAGTGAAGAATGACCAGCCTCCCTCTATAATATGTGTATTCATTTACATTACCGTGTTGGACTGCCATTGCTTAAGCTTTGTTTTTTGAGAGGGTAAGGGTAATGCTTTGGCTTTGACGTTTGATCACACAGTTCGCATCGGACGCCTCATGGCCTCACCCACTAACCCACTTGGTATTTCGTGTGTGTGAGCAACCCCATCAAATCCCCTCTGCGTCCCTATGCAACTTCACCTCGAAAGAAAACCCCTCTATGCCTTTATCCCCATTTTCTACTACAACCACACCTGTTCTCCCCTCCAGTGGCTCGCTAGAGACTGGAGCCATAGCTCCTCTCCTCCATGTCCTCTTTGATCACCCCTAGATCCACCCCATTTTTGCTTCAAACCCGCCACACTCCCCTCGATCACTCCAATCCCAAACCCAAGGCTTTGCTGCTCGGCATGAGATCCACCTCTCAATTAGTAGTCGCTCTTAACAACATCATCCCATATGCCTGGCGCATTGAGGTAGGGGGAGCTACGCTCCTGTTGGGGCTACGGGGATTTATGTGTGGCAGTGGAGGAGGAGCTGCAACAGAGGAGCAGAGGCTCCAGCAGAGGAGATCTCAACCCACAAGCGCTGCAATACTAGGCCAACTACATTCGTTTGCTTGCTTGCACTGTGGACTAATTGGTTGATACAAGCATTTTCTCAATTTGTTGTGGCACCCTTTTTAAATTGTTGCACAAAGTGTTTCATTTTGTTTGCAATTTGTCCTCTTAGAAAGTTGTATTAAGTTGTTTTTGTTTGCAATTGTTGTCTGATTTGTTACATTCAACCATTCTTTTTGTTGCTATAGAGGTTGTGGTTCTTAATTTGTTTCAAACATTTCTTTCAATTGTTGCATGTGAAATTGTAAAATATTGTAGGTGTTATTTTTAGAAGTTGTAGTGTTGTAAGGTTGTAAATTTGTTTGTTTAGAATTTTTGATATTGTTTTACACTTAGAAAGTTTTATACTCAAGGTATTATCAAGTTTTTGGTGAGAAGATTATTTATTTTTCACTTTTTCTCGACTTTGCCGTGATTGACTGCCTTTTCTTAACTTTTGTTTTTTGAGAGGGTAAATAGACATAGCACTAGTAATCTAGCTCGGGTGGGTGAGTCTTACCAGCATGCCCAGCACATGTGACATGAGGTTTGAAAATGAAACAGCGTACTCAAAACGGGCCACTCTATTATTAAAGAAAAATGGGGCCAATTTTTTTTATTCTAGGAGTAATGTGGTACATGGCACATTGGATAGGAGTATCTTGTAGTACTCATACTGGAGTACTTTAAAGTCTAGCATAGCACAAAGGCAATCAACAAGTCAGCATGGACAACTACCCTAAATCATTAGGATCTTTCAAATGAAGAAGCAATTAGCGTGTTTTGTCATAGATGGGCAAGTTGGGTTCAACTGAAAGACAGGAGATGCCCACGAGTTGCAAGTGGGGTACACAAGTTGGTTGTTTAAGGCTGTTTTTTCACTGTAACTGTTGTAAGTTTTTTAGCATAATTAATTTAAAAAAAATTAAAAATAAAAAAAAACAGATTTTCTCATCGTGGACAATGCAAAGGAATACAGGGAAAAAAGAAAAAAACAAAAAAGTTCAAAAAACAGAAAAGGACGAAATTAAAAAGTGTGAAACCAGAACCTAAAAGCCAAAAGGTTAAGCCCAAATGAGCAGAGCCGTGTGTCTAGACCTATTGTGGGCCCAATGATTGGCCTGAAATAAGCTTTTTTGTGAATTTTTGTTCTTTTTGTATTTCCAACTGCTTCTGTCTTATAATTTCTCTGGATAATTATTATTTATTAGACTAATAAGTTGTAAAAAAAAGACCTAGTACTAGTACAACAATTCTCTCTTCCACAAACAGACAGCTCCTGATTAAGGTCTAACAGGTAGGCCGCCTTTGTGGCACCCGAAGAACCCCCAATTGATCATATACCCTCCATTTAGATGAAAATTCAGGATTTACCCTCCTGGCCCACGTGTCAGCGACTTATGATGACCCCACGTGTCATTGAGATGTGGAGGATAAATCTTGAATTTTCCAACTAAAAGAAGGGTATATGATCCAATCTCCCCCCGAAGAATGGGAAGCGGGGGGCAAACAAACCCGAAATGCACAATTTCACATGGGTCCAGTCGTCGGTGTTGAAAAGGCTGTATTGAAACGTGGAAAATAAAGTTGCAGAGGGCTAGAGGAAAACAGTAGCGGCTTTAGAAGATTGTTCTAGATTTTGTAACGCCAAAATTTAATCCTAGCTAGTGATTTCATAAAGGTATATCTTCTTTCTAGAAGGTTTTGTTCTTGATTTTTTATGTCAAAAATCCAAATATACTTGATAGTTCAGTATAAGTGAGCGATGTGTGGTTCGTGTGGATTCAGTCTAATTTGCTATAGCCCTGTTCTTTTTAGCTTTTTTTACAGTAACAAGCTTTTAAACAGTGTATTTTTTTAAGATAGGGTCTACTAGTTAATTGTAGTACATACTTTACTGACTTTATTTATATCGGTAAAAACCGTACGTGAGTTTCTGTTACTCTGTAATCTCTCGTACAAACAGCTCAAAATTCACAAGCCGCAGCCAAAAACCAATAGCTGCAGCCAAAAAGAACAGTCCCATATCTTCTATAGCTTGGAATTTGTGACGTCCAAAGGCAAATTTCGCGAAGATATAATTGCGACTTTGTTCATGGACTAGCGATTTTTTCCACAAGATTTTGTTCGTGGACTTTGTAACGTTAAAATCCCGTCCTGAACGTCAGAATCCAATCCTATCGATAGTTTCGCATCGATGGGCATGGCATTTTAACGCGTTGTGGGTATCTTCTAGAACTAGTGATTTTGTAGTATTTTTTTCCTGGATCTTGTGACGTGTTCTTGTAGAAATTGTGACGTTGGATTCAGTCCTTGACATTTTTTCACATCAACGTACATACTGCTTTCACGCAGTGTAATTGTGAGATAAAACAACATTACTGTACCGGAAATGGATTCTAGTGAATGATGCAGTTGATTTGAGGAAGCATGTGATCCTAATAAGATATTCTTCTCGTACGTTGTTGAGGTAGAAGATGGCACAGGAGCTTATGATACAAATAGTAAGTTCGTGAATCACTACTGATCATAGAACTGTTGCATAAAGGCCATGTGGTCGGCACTGTGCTGGCATCCTCGTCCAAATCAGGACCCAAAAAGATCGGTAGGTAAGACAGGATATAGATGATTGGCAGGCAGTAGTAACAGTCTAGCAGAGGATACACATGCAGGGTAATTCTGACCAACGGCCCCCACTAATTGCAATGCTTCGTTCGAGATCTCTGTCTATCTTTATCCTTTAAGTATCTGCAAACACCAGACTGCTTGGAATTCAGAAATTCCACAAAGCTCTTACAGAAAACACCACAATTTTCATACAAATTCTGTCAAATCTTGCGATCCATGCATGGCTAAATGGATGTGTTGATATCTGTAGGAAAGTTAGGATGTCAAAATTACAGACCCTGCCTGTAGACAACTCTGCATGGGTGCATGTTAGATGTTACAGTCGCACGCCAGTAATCGGCTTTGGTGTGCCAAGAGAGAGAAGGTTAAGCATGCTATGGCCATTAGCTTGGAGTCAACAAAATATCAAATCAATCTCTTTTGTTTTGGTAACTGGGCGGGTCAAGATTCTTTCAGAAATACTTTGCAGGTGAGTCATCACGATTTACACCACGTTGCTTGCAGCAGGCGATACTGCGATATGCCTCGTTTTTCAGAGGTGCGTCCATGTAAAAGGCAAGGTCTTCTTGACTTCGAAGTCTCCAAACAGAGCTCGCCATATGTCAGTACATATCTGCAAACACCATCGATTGAGCTGTGACTAGGTCAAAAAGCCGGACAATATAAGAGCACGTAAATGCAAGTGTTTAGAGATGCTTAGCTATTAAAAACTGATTTTTTTTATCATATAGAATAGGTAAAGCTTTTATTTTGAAGTATACATGCTTAAATAAGCATCGGTACTTAGCAGGTATTTATATGTATAACTATATCTAACTAATAGATAATATAACATCTAAGCATCAATAGAAGAGATGCTTGCATTGAGGAAAATAACATTTACATGGTACTTGATGATGTGGCTATATTCTTTCTCTTCAAATATTCATGTATAAGCATCTTACAATGTACATACCCTAAGGCGTCCTTGTGTTCGCAGGACACGGTGATGTCGATGTAAATTCAGAGGTGGCTTGATCTGCAGATCGTAATTGCCGTTCACGCTGGATGGCTACAGTGCTGTGAAATTCTTTAACATGCACGACGCATGTCGTGATGTGATGGTAGCTAGTTGGTGGGTTCTTTTGGGCTGATAGCTTACGGTTTAAATATTTGAATTCTAGCTGTTTGCGAGAGGTAGTACGCACAGAAAAATAGTCGTATACGATTTTGGCCGGTACAACTAAACTCAGTACACTTTTTACTACAATCTTTCTATCGATCCATCTTAAAAAATACATAATTTAAAACCTAGTTACTATAAATAGTATGAGCATAACCTAACTATAAGCTGGTTCGAACCCAGCCAGTAGCATCCATCGAGAGGAGCTCACAGTGCTCATAGCGGATTCGTCGAATTATTATATAGTCACAATTTCCTCTCCTTGTTGGAACTTTATTGGAACAATACACACACTTGACGGCGACGCGATCGTCGTCTGTGTGTGGTGCACAACAGTAGGGCTATAAATGAGCTGAGCTTGTGCGAGCCATCCTGTTAGGCTCGAGCTCGACAAAAGCTCGAGCCGAGCTCGATCGAGCTTGAGTTGGCAATCGAGCTTGTAGGTGGTCTTGAGCTCAGCTCGGACAAAGCTCGAGTGGGCTTGAACTCAGTTCATGTAGGCTCGGTAACACATGACCATCAAGAAATATTCACAAATTTTCAAGTGGTTCATACAATCACATAAACAAAAAAGAGGAGGGGTTGTTCATACCCAGATCAGTGATGCTAGTGAGGAGAAGGGCATCGGCGTTGGCGGGGGAGACCGAAGAAGGGCTTCAGTTGTGGATGAGCAGCGCATCGGTGCTCGGTGGCGGAGCCACGGAGGAGGAGGGCGGCATCGACCACGTCGCAGTGTGCCTTGCTCCGGCTACTCGCATCATCGCTTGGGATGGGCGGGTGGGGTCAGGGGATTGGGGTCACCATGTCGGGGTGACCGGGCAAGGGCAAGGATTAGGGTTGCTATGTCGGGTTGGGGGAGGCCGCGCCAAGTTGAGGGCGATCAGGCAGGGACAGAGTAGGCCGGAAGGGGATTGGGGCCGTGGCTGAGCTGCAGGGGCGGGCCGGCCATGGATCTGGCTAGATACGGGTAAGGGGACTATGAGGGGAGGTTGAGCCACGGGCATCACGACCGAGCCAGGTGCGGCTGAACCAGGGCGGCGCGCTGGAGGCTGGGAGAGCAGGAGGAGGCTAGGGGCAGGAGGTGGACGGGGTGGAGGGAGGCGGGGAGCTAGGAGCCGTGAGAGTCGGTGGCGTGGTGGAGTGGTGGCCGACGGTGTTGGATTTGGGGATTTTTGGTGTTGGCACTTGGCAGGAGGCTCGGGAAGTGGGGATTGCTGATTGGGGGATGGCCCAAATGGCCGAATGGGTGGTCTCAGTGGAGGGAGGAGGTTTGCCTCAAGCTCGGTAAAGTATTTGAGCTCAGCTCGAATAGGCTTGCGAGCTCACGGTTGGGCTCAAGCTTGGTACGTTTGAAGCTCGAGCCGAGCTCGAATCGAGTTTAGGCCGAACCAAGCTCGAGTAGCTCATGAGTTTTGAGCTTTTTTTACAGCCCTACACAGTAGCGAGCTCCTGATAAATTCGACATCTCTTTCACGCTGCCGTCATAAATGGTTTGCGCATTCACGTCTGCTACTCGTCAAGTCAATTTCATCGCGACCCCACCGGGGAAGTCTTGCAGTAGTAGTTTGCTATGACACGATCGAAAAACGTCAAAACTTCTTGTTCATGTTGGGAACACTCGTGCGTGCATGTGCCGACCGCCGATGTTACCGTGATATGTGCCTGTTCATTTTGGCTTCGGTTTATGCCTTATAGCTGTGGTTTATGATTTTTAGGCTGTTTAAGAGTGAGAGAGTATGGAGTAATAGAAATTTGCGTGGGGGTTTTGGTCGATATAAATGAAGTCGCTACAATTAACTTGTAGACCTCGCATTGAAAAAATAATTTGTTTGAAAGCTAATTACTGTAGAAAAGTTAAAAATAGTTTTTAGAAGCTGAAAAAAATAGGCTGATTTAAATGTTCAATTTGCAGTGGTACAATTCAGTAACATTGTATTTCCCATCGGATGTACTTACATCAAAAAACAATTTAAAGCACACGAGTTAGCTTATCATGCAAGAAGACGTAGGGATATGCAGGGTGTGATCAAAATGGCTTGAGCTTTTGGCTTCAGCTTATTTTTGCACTATTCATAAATTTCGTCTTTTTCTGAACTTTTGGCTTTTTTTTAAGTTTTTTTACCGGTTCTTTTTTTCCTCGTATTTGTTTACATTATACGTGATGGGCTAATATGTTTTTTCTATTTTTAAATTTTTTTAAATTTAATTATGGTAAATAAGCCTCTGTCAGCTATAGTGCTTTTTTCAGCCAGCTACAGTGTTTTCAGCCATAAGCCACGGGCTTTTCAGCCATTTTGATCACAACCGCAATTTAGCTCGCACAAGCACTTGGCTTTGTTGAGCAACTTGTGCTTGACAGTTGTACTCTAATCCCTACATAATTAATAAAAAATATCTCTATTCTGTCTCAAAAATAACAATTGAAACGCAATACGGCAAACTCTTCAGGCAGATAGTTCAACCTTATAATTAAATTGGGAGATTTATCTACACAATTATACGATTAGATATTATGATAACATTTTTTGGTATGTAACTCTATTGATTATAATTAAAATACAATTGTATTTACTATATAACTCTTTTATATATATATAGACACACAAATACCATTATAATTTGGTTTCACCAAAGTAAGTGGTGGAGATACTTATCTTTTGTCTTGATTAATATGAGAATTTTTAATATTTTTTGAGGATTATTGTGGGATTTCCTCACTCTCAAA
The DNA here is from genome assembly GCA_017311315.1 of Dendrocalamus latiflorus. Lineage (NCBI taxonomy): Eukaryota > Viridiplantae > Streptophyta > Magnoliopsida > Poales > Poaceae > Dendrocalamus > Dendrocalamus latiflorus. Next base: position 50,717,723 of record CM029612.1, on the reverse strand, counting down.
ATGAAGAAAGGTGTCTAAATCTCATCAGTTATTTTTATTTATATAGATAACTCTTTGTACCATATATGGTATGTCGTACAAGTAATACGGACTGCACGGTACGGGACAAATCATTTCAAGGGAACCTATTCCAGCAACGATTTACAGATTTACTCCCGAGACGATCATTTCAGCAATGATTTTCAAAACCAAGCCGAGAGACTACTCAAAATTTCCCAAATCTCTACCAAAAAGAAAAATCCAACCCCAAGTGGAAGAGGAACAGAAAGCAAAATCTAATTGCAACCCACTGATCTACAGCTTTGCCCTTGTATGTGACCAGATCATTATCTCGACAGATCTCGCCGTGCCTTTGAATCCTCGATCGATCTCGAATGGGACCGGAGCAGCCAACGGGTTGCATGGAAACCACCCAGCGGCAACCACAGATTCGGCACCGAATCAAGCCCCAACCGAAGCAGAAACGATCCGCAAAGAATCCCGAAGCCGGCACACACACAGCAGCATGTGAACCTCTGAGCGAGCAAGGGAGTGCAGAGAGCATATATCCAGCCATCCCAAGTTCCCAACAAAAGAAGGAAATCTGGGAAGCGAAGGGAACTTTCTAGTAGTGAGCTGCATTGGCTGCGAAGGCCACGAAACAAGAGGACAAGGTACGGAAAAGCAGAGCAGGTCCAGTCCAATAACGAGTTACAATTAAGCAGCTCCCATTTCTGTTCCATCAAGGAAGGGCGACTGTATTCACATCTAAAGGTAGCCGAGATGAAATAGGAAACACGCCGAAATGTACCACATGTTTGGAACGCAAGGAGTGTTCGGGAGGGAACGCCGCTCTGGGAAGGAACCGGCCGTCGGGTGAGGGGTCGGACGGACGGGGAAAAAACCCTAAAGGTCTGGGGGAAAATGGAAGCTAAAACTCTCTCGGGTCGATGAAGATGGAGCGCCCGGGCGGCGCCTTGGTCCAGTCACCAAGCGGCCCGTGGGTGTAGCCGTCCGCGAGCCGCTTGATGCACCAGAGGTCCTCGGCGCCGAAGCGCGCCCAGTGCGGCACCCCGGCGCGGACCGGCTCGCAGGCGCCGACCTCGGTGGCCACCACGCCGCAGCCGCCGCGGCGGGCCAGGTTGTGGGCGTGGCGGCACAGCGCACGGACGAGCCGCGGGGCGCCCGGGCCGGAGCCGCCGAGGCCGTAGAGGAAGTAGAGCCCGAACGGCGCGAACAGGTTGGGGATGGAGGGAATCTTGAGCCACGGCGCCGCGCGGTCCACCAGGCGCGTCGCGCCCGCCGCAGCGCGCATCAGGCGTGGCGCTCCTCGCACCTCGAGGCGGAAGGCGTCCATGCAGTTCCACACGCTCAGCACCGCCCACGACGCCGGCGGCGCGGCCATGAATGCCTCGATCCCGTCCCACCGCGTCCCCGCCGGCACGGCCAGGAACGTCCCGAGCGACAGGGCGTTGGACAGCACGGCGTCGATGTCGGCGGGGAAGAACTCGACGGCGGCGAAGTGCCAGCGGTAGAGCAGCTCGGCGTCGCGCGGCTCGACGCGCACGATGGCCGCGCTGCGCGACGGTTCGAGGCTGTGGCCGAACACCGGGTGCACAAGCACGGACGGCGTGCGGAACTTGGAGTAGCCGCAGCGGCCGGTGAAGAGCCGCACCGACGCCTCGTTGTCCTGCTCCGTCGCCATGTACAAGTACTCCGCGCCCATCTGCCGGAACCACTCCTCCATCCTCTCCACGAGCTTCTTCCCCACCCCCTTCCTCCTGCATATTATCCTCAAAGTTACGAACTTTTTTCTTTTCTCCTCCGAAAGCAACAGCGTCAACCAGAAATGCCATCTAGTTGTAGTACGTTTCCTGATGGACTTGTACGTACCGGTGGCTGGGTGAGACGCGGAGGCCGAGGATGTAGGCGACCTTGGTGTAGATGGGGTCCTTGGCCTGGGTGCAGCCGGAGACGACGGACTTGACGCATCCGCGCACGAGGCCGATGATCTCCGTGCCGTCAGCGCCGCCACCGCCGCCGCTGCCGGTTGCTGTCTCTGCGACCTTCCCGTATCCGTGCGGTTGAAACATGCGTTTCGGGCAATCCATAAATTAGTTTTCGAGCCTGGACTCGGGACCCACACCAAAACGAAACGAAACGACCGGAAAACGCAAGGCGGCACAACAGAGAGAGGGGGAGGGAGGGGTCCGGGGGTGGACAGGTGGTAGGTTAGGTCGAGACAGCACATCTGGCTGGGTGCAGCAACCGAACCAGTACGTACGTACCAGCATGAGGTAGGCCGGCGAGTTGCGAATGCGGCAAAGCGGGTCGCCGAGGAGGTGCGTGAAGAGGCACATCTTGCCGCCGCCGCCGCAGCCGGACCCCACCTCACACTCCCGCTCCACCTCCTCCACGCGGCCGCGGTCGCGCTCGCCGTCGTACTCCCGCACCACCACCGCCGCCGCCTCCATCACCACCATCTCAACCATCTCTCACTTTCTTGGCAGATAGAAAGACGCCACGATCGAGAGAGGGCAAATAGCCGAATACCAACAGCAAAGACGAGAGGAAGGCCGCAAGTATGAATCGCGTGAGATGGGAGAGGGAGAGGCGAGGGTGTTCTTTTGCGTGCCTGCCTCCTTCACAATTACTCCCCCACACGCGCGCACACACAGAGACACTGTAGCGGCATAGCTGGGCTAGCTAGCTAGCAACGGCGCGGCCGCCACCCGAGAGCCAGCGCAGTAAGCACTAGCGGATGATATCCCCAGTGCAATAACTAGCTACCATATGTGTGCTTCATCTAGGACGCGATTGCGTCGGCGTGCTCTGGTCGATTCGGAGGCTACTAGCTAGCAAGCCAGCCGCTTCTTTGGAAGCGACGAGCTTGGAGGAGGAGTAGGCAATAAAGCATGTGGAGCTCGGAACGGAGCGCTGCGGGGCCGTAGGCTTCGCGGCAAGGAAGAAGGCTAGAGCGTCGCGGTACCATACACACTGCAGGGTGCTACAGGAGATGCTATTGTTCTTGGTGGATGGATGGATGTGGGTGTAGCGATCGCTGGCCACTGCTTTGCCTGGCAGCTAGCTGCTGTGAGAGGGCTGCGCGGCTGCTATTTATACCTGAATTTTTACCCTGAACCTCAGAGCGGGGGCCACAAGGGAAAGGATTGGTGGACCATACCATCCTGCTACCACTCCTACGGCCTTGTTGTGTAGCGGTTTTCTTCTTCTTCCAGTGGGTTTACGAAATCTATAGATTTATATACCAAGTATTTTGGTTTTTGGGAGCTAAAATTATTAAAACATTGGTTTGATTTGATGGGTTTCATTTTTTGGAATAAATATATATATCTTCGACTTCATTTATTTATATGTAATATGCAATGGAGTTAAGCTGCTACATTAAAAAAAGGTGTGTATAGGTATCACCTGGATGAAAATAACTAGTGGACCAGTTTATTTTGTTAAAAAGTATTTTATGAAAAAAGAGCAATCCAAAATAGAGTTCTGGATTTATCTAACATTGCACTTCATTTCCTCTTGAAAAAGGATTACTTCACTTCTTTTTTGGTTTTTTTTTTTGAATTTGTTACGAGGAATACTTATCTGTACACAAGGAATGGAAGGGATTTTAGCTTTTTTAGGGAGTAGCTTATCCACAATGGGGTTCTAAATGAAACTATTCAGTATTAAATGAAACTAATTGAATAGGTTTAGTTTTAAAACTTCTCAATGCAAAAGAAGGTATGCCAAATTAGTTTAATTGTGATGTTAATATATATCACAGTCAAACCGTCACGTATAATATTTATTATATCTCACAAAATATGGAGGGCGTCACCCTGATTACGGCTTATGCCTTATAGCTGCGACTTATTAAGGGTATTCATAGTGTATATAACCCAAGGGGTCTTAAGGTGGGTTCCATCTAAATCTTAAGGCCGACGCTTTAATGTATATAACCCAAGGGGCCTTAAGATGGTCCCACTCGGCAGATAAAGAAAAATTATATTTTAATGCTTGTGGCCAGGTCTTTAGCTTGAGGACCAGCCTTAAGCCTTTTTTGCTTATAGCTTGCTTAAGATCACCCCTGTAATGTATAAGGCTGACCTTAAGATGGCTTAATACCCTCTCTTTTCATACACTACAGATGCCCTAATGTAATAAATAGTGATTGCTGAAAGAAATCGAAGCCACGAGCCGGCGAAAAAGAAAAAAACAGGGCTATGAAGTGGTGGTTTTGTGCACATAGTTGATAGTTCCTTATCAGATGCTAATAGATCAAAAAGTAGGGCATGTTCTTTTTAGCTAAGGTTTATGACTTTTGGCTGTGGCTTGTGGCTTTTAGGCTGTTTGTGCAAGAGATTACAGAGTAACAGAAACTCATGTGTGATTTTTGACGATATAATAAAATCGGTACAGTGTGTACTACAATTAACTAGTAAATCCTATCTTGAAAAGACACTCCGTTTAAAAGTTAGTTACTGTAGAAAAGTAAAAAGCAGAAACCAAAAGCTGAAAAAAAAAACAGCACCGTAGTATTCTGGGACCTTTTCTTTCAAAACGGGAAGCTAGCAATCCAAATTAATGCGGTTTTGGATTTATCTAACATTCGACTTTAAATAGCATCTGTTTGAAAGTGTTTAAAGTTTTGCTTAAAACGCATACCTTGCATCGTTCCAGCAAGAGCATTTCAATTTTGTGGTAGCCTTTTTGGTGTTGTAGATATTTTGATTACTACGGTTAAAGATGAAGTGCTCGAAATGTATTGTCTTTACACTGAGAAAAAATCATTACTTCGCTCAATACTGTCGCTTGATTTCGAAGTGAGTCTTTTAGACAGGAACAGAGGATATTTTGACAATCAAACAAGGAATTCAACAAAGGAAGTTTAACTAACTGACATACAACATTACGGGCCTGTTTGTTTCAGCTGTAGATTCTGAGAAGTAGCTGGTGAGTATCCAGCTAGTCAGAATCTGGAGAAGCTGGATAACCCCAGCTTCTGGCTACTAGTTCATTTTCTGGATTCTGTAGCTTCTGGCTACTTAGAATCTGATGAAAATCTGGACTGTTTGGGGGAGCTGCAGATTCTGAGAGTAGCTGCAGCTGCCAGAAGGTGAAACAAACAGGCCCTACGTAGTCTTTTGGGATTGATGTTTGCGGCTTTTAATTTTTATTATAGTAACTAACTTTTAAATGATATGTTTTTTAAGACAGGATATATAAGTCGATTGTAGTAGACACTGCACTAACTTTAACTATATCAACTAAAATTGTATTCGACTGTTTCTCTTGCAAACAACCATAAGGCAAAATCCGTAACTCACAGCAAAAAAAAAAACCCCCACCTAATTTCATTCTTGAGTTATCTCCAACAAATCTATGTGGCACTGACAAAAAAAAAAACCAAAACAAAACTATGCAAAGAAAGTTGCCTTTCAGCTGAGGATTTTGTGAACATAAAATATTTTTAGGAAGATGCTTTGTGAACATAAAGCTGTGCACAAACACACTGAAATATTACCCGTAAACTTTGAGTATAAAAGCTCAAATTTTTCTATCTATTATTCAGTTCTTCAGCAAACAAAATAGCACCACAACAACTCGAGATGGAGAGGACACGGGCCGCACGGCAAGTCCAAGTGGCCCCAGCAGAACAACATTTGTGGGTCCCCGTGTAACAAAGTGTGTCCCTGTGTCTGTGAAAATAAAACATCCTTCTCAGCAACAGGGGAAAACGAACTGTGGATCCAAGAAGAAAAGGGAAAAAAAAAAGAGAACTATTTACACATGTAACATTGTAGCTATTTTTTTTCTTTTTAAAGCTGGCCCTTCAATTACCATTTTTATAAATCTAATCCCTTCTTAAGCTTGGCAAACATGGTAGTAGTCTAACGCACTATAACAGCTCGGTAGATCCCGCCGAACTACCAGACCTCGGCAGACGAGTTGTTGAGCAGCAGGTTTAAATTCGTGATTAACTTAATCATGATTAATACTAATTAAACATTATATTGCATAATTAGCACTAATTAAGTATAATTAGCGTTGATTAAACACTGTCGCGCTGGCAGATCTCCTTCCAAGCTCACAAAGGGGTTAGATTTATAAAATCGACTTTCAAAGGTTAAATTAAAAAAACAATTAGCTACAATGCCATATTTATAGACAGTTGGAAAACTGGCGCGGGGCCACGTGGTGCAATAGGAGCAGCCGGTTCAGGATAGAGCTGGCGGAGTAGACAGGGTGCGCAGTAAACAGCCGGAGTGGCACGATGGCGCCGTCATTCTCGTCGGCCATTCCTCTCTGCCCCGTCGCCGTTACAATTCAGTGCATGACATGATGCAACTCACAGAAGCACATTGTTACTAACCTTCTAACCACTGTACCACTGCATCATAGTGAACCTTTTAAAAAATAAAAATGGCCTCGTTCGTATCCTCCGTCTAAATTTATAACGTATATTTTTTAAATAATCTTATCCATAAATATAAGATGTATTTTATGTTCCAATATAAAATTAGTGTGATGTTATCTTTATACTCCTAATAAATATATAGTTTTATTTGCTATTATTTACATGTATATATTAAATATAGTGCTTAGAGATAACAATTAGGAATAATCTAGTCATTTTTACTATCTCCTTCGTCTATGTGCTAAGAGAAAATAAACCTTATAAACTTGGACAGAGAGTATCATTTAGGCACCTTTTCACTAATGGATTATAGCTTTTTCCAGCCAAATAAATAGGATGGTTTCTTCTCTAATTTTTTAAAACGGTTTTTTGGTATAGGTTTTTTTAAACAGCTCATCAGAATTACTTTTTAAAAACGGTTTATCAATATTCGGCTCATTTATATAAGTATTCACGCTAAGGCTAAAAATCACACCTACAAGTAGTCTTAGTTTGGTTGCCTGAATCTCTTTCGTTCTGGCTGGGTGGATCCGTATAATCTGAGAAAGAGCATGTTTGGTTGCCTATATGAGTGGATGCAGCCTGCATGAGCGGATGCAAAAATACGCCCTCATCCTGGATGGGTGGATACGCTCAAAATGAGCTTCACTGGTCATCCTGGATGGGTTGATGCAGTGTATCTTATGCGGTCCCACGTGTCAGCCTCTCATGTTTGGTAGACTCATCCGCTCATACAGGCAACCAAACAACATCTCAGTTTTTTTTGCATCCGCTCATGCAACCTCACCAAACATCTTCTTTTTCTGAAATACGATTCCACTCAGCCTGCATCCACTCAGTCAGAATATACGATACAACCTCCATCCACGAACCAAACACACCCTAACTGAACTGTAACGTCCGTACAAAGTGGCCATTAGCATCGGCAGCTAGCGGGCACCCACAGTATAGTGATGAAAGCAAAATCGTTGGGGTTACAGGGATGCTACGCGATTGAAAGGAGCAGAGCCTTGGATTTTTTTGGAGCGTTAATGTGGATTTAACAACTAATGGCTTTGTATCTACACGGAGGGCATTGCTCGGTTTAGACAGGCTCCTTTCCTGAACGGGACATGAAAGTGATTGCTATTGGACAGCGGTGTATTCTCACAAATTTGCATCCTGTCCCTATTCATCTGATGGAATTCCTCCATGAGACTGATCTGGATTGCTGTGCGTGGCGCCATGGATTGCTGCCACCTTCTGGTGCAATTGGACTTTTCCAGTCCTGTAGCAACTAGCTGCTGGTATATATTAATTTTCGATTATCATTGTTGGCCATGTAGAAACGGCTTACAAAACGATCGACCTTATCTTGAACTTATGGTAAATACCTTCTCTAACCGTCATATCCTACAGTATGTATAGATCTGGATAGGCACTACGGTTTGTTGGCATTTCCCATTTCATTGTGTATTTGGAGGTGCTTTCCCTTTCTAATGGTCATGTATGAGGCGCTTTGACAGGAAGCTCTTTCTCCAAGCTCGGTAGTCGTGACAGGTGATATATATCTCTTGCCGGGCTACTGTAGCTCGATAGGAGGGCACCGGTGCGGGAGGCCTACCGAGCACGGCAGGGTAAGCATGCGCGTGGCAGCCGATAAGCTCCACCGGCCTGCTGAACTACCCTAGCTTGGCAGGTGGCCCGTGGCCGACCGTGACGCGATTGTGCACTCAGCAGTGACACGACAACACTTGGGAGGCCTCTTGCCGAGCTAGTGCTCCTCGACAAAGGCTTGGCGTGACCTGCAGCACCCACGTGCACCCACATGCTCTTGTCAGTCACCAACGCATCCCCGCGAGTATAAAATGGCTCACATCACTCTCTTTCCTCTCATCCGAAGCCCCACAGTTCAATTTTTCCGTACCGAGCGATAGAGAGCTGAGGGAGAAAAAAAAGAAAGACAGAGTACAAGAGAGTTTCAATTAGTATTTTTGAGGTGGTTTTACAACGATTTAGGAGATTTGGTAGTTGGAAAGAGTGTAGATCCGGTGAAGACCTCCAAGAAGAGGTATGTTTTATTTGCATGCGAGCAATGTTTCTAATATATCATTAGTGTAACAATGGTTTCATAGCATATAGTGCGCCTGGTAACCATCTTTAGTTAGCGTATGTATTTGGTTCGTGTAGATGATATTTTTGTAACTAGCCATGTTAATGACGTATTAGTGTCAATGATGATGATTTTTGCAAATAGCTGAAGAAATACACATTGTTATTTTTAGTGTTCTTGGTGCATTCGCAATTTAGAAAATATATATGTACGTATGTATGCACATATGTATGTATCACTACTACAAAAGAGCCTATATTGGACGCTTACATCATAGACGGTTCTCGGGAACCATCTGTGATGTAATTATCACAAACAGTTCATACGGATAATATTCTGTAATATTTTCACAGATGGTTATTCATACGAACCATCTGTGATAATGTAAGACATCACATACGGTTTTTACTAATACCTGTATGTAACAATTCATAGACTGTTATTGATAAAAACCATACGTGATAATAGCAGACATCATATACGGTTATTTATTTAAATCATATGTGATACTTCACAGACGATTTGTAGTAAATATCATCTGTGATATATTTTCCGCCTCGCAATCTTCCAAAATTTCACAATCTCCCGTCTGAGTCTAAGTAGGATTCCATCCTGCGACACCTTTAGTAAAACGGACATTACGTTTGCATACAGTATCCATTTTCAATGTTTTTGTACTTGTTGGAAAGCTAACAACGAGTCCAATCCAAAAAATTGACCTGCTTGTGCCAGTCGCCCTCTAAAACCCCCAAAATCGGCCATCTTTGGCTCTGAATTTGTTTCGCAAGTTTTCAATTTTTGTTTTTGCCCTTTTTCCCGGCCCTTCCTTTGGAATTTGGGTTTTGCCTCAACTACAAAATTGTAGATATCATCAAAACCTTTCAAACGAGCATATATATGCCATATAAAACTTTGCTATTTTATCTTTTTGGACTAGTTATTTACATTGCACCAATATATTGTCTTTGTGATCTACCGTTTGACCATTATCACCAACAGTTTTTAATATGAATTGTATGTGATATCTTTCGTTATCATAGACAGTTTTTATTACGAATCATCTTGATGTCTCTATCATTGAAGGTTTATAATCCGAACCGTTTGTGATGTCTTGCCACGTCACCGATCCGCGGCATATCCCAGGATCCCAATCTCACCCATCCATTCTCTCCGCATCGAATAGCAGGCATCAATCTCCTCCCCACCTCCCGCTCGTTATTAACCCCCCTCTCCCTACTCGAAGAACCAACACCACCAATATTACTCCAACTCGTTTGTGCACGGCAAGGGTGAGAAGGGGTTCGGCAAGGGCGGCTGAAATTTCGCCTGAAGTAAGATGGAAAGGAAGAAGGCAATGGCAAATCTGCACTATTCCAAGTTGCAAGCATAGAAGCTGTTGATTTAGGCATAGAAGCTGTTGATTTAGGCACAGAAGCTGAAAATGGTGTTCATTGCCTTTTTGTTTCTGCTACTTGAAAATTTTCCCACACCACTTGGTTTAGATTGTAGTTTAATGAAGGATGTGTAAGTCTAGTTTGTATTAGCTTGAAGTTTCTTGTAGTGTAAGTATCTTTCTAAATTTGTAACTATAAAGCTTATATTTGTAAAATTGTAAGTGTCCTCTTGTCTATGCAGTGCTATAGGTAACCTAATCGTTATGTTGTGATGTTGTAATGGTGGATTCTAATCTTAATAGAAATGGAATGTGTTGTATTTGCTTATTTTCAGATGGCATAGTTAACATTTCCTGAGACTAACCGAAAAATAGGGAAACATTAGGTATAAAATGAACTATCATTGACAGTTTTGTGGCATAAACTGTCTATTAAAGATTACCACAGACGGCTCGAACCAAAAACCATCTGTGATACTCACACATCATAGACGGTTCTATCTACCAACCATTTGTGATACTCGCTCATCACAAACGGTTGGTAGCTAGAACCATCTGTGATTTGTGAGTATCACAGACGGTTTTTGGTTCGATCTGTCTGTAATAGTGTTATTCACAGACGGTTCTAGTTACAAACCGTCTGTATTGTATTTATCACGAATGGCTCACAAATTGTCTGTGATAACCTCCGATTATCTCTGACGCATAAATGCAAACGGTTCAAAAAACCGTATGTGATGACAGTTCTGAACCGTCTGTGATGATCCTTTTTGTAGTAGTGTATTGCTCTAGTGTGATTAAAAAATTATAGAAAATGATGATAAGATTGCAGAATTATGCATTGTTAATTGTTGTATCTGTGTGTATATATGTGTACATGTATACATGTTATAAGCACATGGCCATATGCATAATTGGTAGCTCAACTATGCACATGTGCATGGTTATTTTATATTATGTTTAGTTGTATTTAGTATCGTCGAAAATAAGTAGATTTTATCTGCATTGGTGCTAGGTACGTGATATCAGATATGTAATATTTGCTCGTGTTTCTACTGGAAGGGTGTCATACGAAACAGACTACATGGGGCAGATCTACATAATTTTGAACGGGTCATGATTTGGGCTCCGGGTTTGAAGGAGACAGGTCTCCCTGAGCTCAAGAGGTGTGTGCAGAGTGCATTTGATAGGGAGACCGACAGAAAGAAGCTTGTCATCGAGACAGTGATAGCCACAATGGTTGGAGTTTCGGGAGAGTGTTTCAGGGAGCTAAAGAAGGCCGTTGGCAACATTTCTTGGGGGCAATACATGGAGATTGTAAGAAATCTTGATGCGGCGATACATGGGAGGCGGATGATGTATATGTAGTTTGTGGAGAGGAAGGATCCATCGAGCAGGGGCAAGGCTGGTGGGAGTGGTGGCAAGGAAGTGTCACAGTTGGATGGTGGTGGCAGCATGGAGCATAATGTTGGTGGAGATGGTGGTGGCAAAGTGGAACATGGTGCTTGTCACAATGATGGAGGGCTGATGAGACTTGGTCATAACTTTGAGCCAACCAAAGGTGTAGAAAGATGGTGGGCAGCGCGTATTGACTGCCATGAATATTTGGATAACTTGTCAAATGGAATCCATTCCGGCGACAGGAGGATGCCAACACAACCAATAGTGGAGATGAGGTTGGTGTAGGCGCTAGTGGGGGCGGTGCATCCAATGGCATTGTGTGCATGGATGTTGAGTTTGTCTCCTCTAGATTGGATGCTATTGTGTTGGTCTTCCTAGTTTTGCTGTTCAAAGATGGGTCCGAATGGTCGTGACGAAGATACTTTGGTGGAAGGGCAACACTTCCCTAACAAGAGTGTTGCATAGCAAGCCATTGCTAGATATACCGTCCACATAAGTCACACGTATCGGGTGCATAGGTCAAACCCCGACACATATGTGGCGATGTGTGTGGATGGTTCTTACCTTGGAAAGGTCCATGCACAGGCATTCAGAGGCAATACAACGGACTTTCGGATAATGGTCGTGAAGAATCACACTTGTGAGTTTGTGGAGCTGCTGCATAAGCATAGGAATGCGACCTTGTTAACCTGATTAGTCAGCTCGTAGTTACAAACATCATAGTTTTGTTGAAGCTATTGATGTCCAATGTTATGAATCTGGTTGGTTTCACGGTGAGCTACGATAAAGTGTGGCAGGTGAGGATGAGGTCATACATAGAATGCACGGCACATATGAGGAGGCATATGACTTTGTGCCAAGAATGCTACATTAGATTATTGAAGCCAATCCTGAGACATATATAAACAAGATGGAGAGGGTGCACCCTTCAAAGGGGGCCAATTATTTCATCCTTGACTTAGTGTTCTAGGCTTTTTGGCAGTTAATCGAGGGGTTCAAGTACTATCGTCCAGTGTTCATGATGGATGGTATGTTCCTCTCTGGCAAGTACAAGGGCATGATACATTGGTTGTTGACACAAACGACCAGCTAGCTACTTTCAGTGGCCTTTGCAATTGTAAAAAATGAGAATATTTATAACTGGCTATGGTTTCTGGTCAATATAAAGCAAGTAGTTTAAAATCGGTCAAATGTTCGCACTATCATGGACCACACTGGCAAGCCTCCAGTGAGCAATTGCAGGCAAGAAAAGCCCCTCCAAGCCTCGCTGTCACCTCCTAGAGCTCCACCGCGTCACCGCCGACCTCCTCCGCCCCTTCGTCATTGAAGAAGACCGCTGGAGCCCTTGCACCACTGCTTCCTCTCTTTCGTTGTTGGCTACCTTCGCTCACCTCTGAGCACCACGTTGAGGTAAAATGAGCTCATCGTGGCCTCCTCTTCCTTTCTCGCATCTCGTTGCGCGCCGTCGTGCCTCTGAACGCTAGCAACCATCAGGTTTCGAGCTTCACCACGCCAGAGCCATGTCGGTCAGCCACGCTAGCGCCATGTGGTAGCCATGCCTGCAAAACCCACCCTTGTGGCTAGCCCAATCAGCAGCCGCGTGTACCACTAAGTTAGTGCATATGCCTGGTCCACCGAGGACCAGGCACTATTTCATGAACCCAGTCCATGAGTCCTAGGCCCATTTGTCACTGACTATAGCCTTTTTTAGTATAAAAATAATTTGGCCAAAAACCATAATTGCCTGCTGATGTCATCCTAACTCAATAATCTAATTTCCTTTAGAAAAATCAATCCAAAAAATCCAGATAATCCAAAAAATAGTGTTTTCGTCCTTTTTCCCCAGAATTTAAATATTCGGAGAGCCCGTTCTCCTCTGTTCTTGCTTTGATTGATTCCATGCTTCTGTCTAAAATGACATTGAACTCGTAAATACCTTGTCACCCTCGAATAAAACTCTAGTTAGTATATTAGTATTGGCTAGAAACTTTGTAGCATAGCTTAGGCATGCTTAGAAATAATCTTAGGTTTGGGATAACCTTTTCCACATGAAATGATGATTATTAAAATGTATGGTGTGTACAGTGTTTAAAAATAAAATAAAAATATGGTTTAAATTTAGGCAAATGGTTAGGTGGTGGGTGCTTAGTGGTACAACGTGGGTACTCGGTGGCACATGAGGTATGTGAAAAGTTTGCATAAGTCAATTAAGGACCGATCTATGAGGTACTGCAATAAAGTCACATCGTACTACCATAAGTGTAGTGTTTGATAGACCTAGCTAACTAATTTGTAGGTCCTAACCTTGGTTTTGCAACAGGTTGAATGTGGGCATGGTGTAGGTTACAAGAAGTCTCACACGGTACAAGAGGGGCCCAGACTTAGTGGATTCTTTGTTGGGGTGAAATTTTAGTGGGGCGCAACCAGGTTGTTGATTTTGCCTTATATAGGCCTTGTGATAATTACTTAGTCGCACGCTTAAGGAAGCTGTTATGAATGACAACATAGGTTGATTATAGATAAAGTTGTACCCACTCTACAAAGTGTAAAATTATCCTGGATAGCTGTGCCCATGGTGACGGGTGAGTAGAGTGTAAGATCGAGGAGGCTGACTAGAGGGGGTAAATAGTCATTGCTAAAAATCCACTTCTTAATTAATTCTATTTAAACTATTTGGCTAAAGCCAAGTATATAATGTGAAAGTTTAAATCAAATTGGTTTTAGCACAAACAAAGCCTAAATCAACTAGATTCACTTAAGTGCACCAACAACCTAAGTATATAATGTCAAAGGTTCGCTTGACTCTCACCACATGCAACAAATGCACAAATTCAAATGGACACTAAGTCCAACTCTAAATGCAACACATGCACTCTAGATCATTTCTCCTTACTTACAAAGTGCAACACATGCACAATTGAGAGGAGAACCTCACACTAGCTCAAGAGAGTGAAATAGAGTGCCAAAAGTTGTTCTCCAACTGGCCACAAGGGGTATTTATACCACACACAAGAAAACTTGCCGTTGGAGCCAATCCTTGAAAAATCAAGATTATCAGAAGTACCGGTGGCAAAACTGTGGTACTTATGCTCCCCTCACAACGGTAAAAAAAACTAGCTATTAGAAGCAAAGGACCACTCGAATCCAGTAGTTTTGCTGTACATTTTTCGGTAGTTCCGATAATCGGAAGTACCGCTCCCACATGCGGAACTACCGCTCTCGCGGGGAGGAGAAGTCCACCACATAGGTGCCTCTCTGGAAAAAAATGTACCGCTACACAAGCCGAATGTTCCACTGATTGGATGTACCGCTCACACAGAGTTGGTAGTTCTGCTCGCTGATCGGACCGCTCACACAGAACTGATCGAAAGTTCTGATCGTCGACTACACTGGTCTCTGGCCATGTTGTCCTGATTGACCACATAGGCCTCTGACCATGCTGGTCTATGACCACATTGGTTTCGACCATTCAGGTCGACCACATCGACCATGTTGATATTTGGCCACGTTGGTCTCCGATCACATAAATCTCCGACCACTACGTCGATTTTCGACCACGTTGTCTTAATCATGTCAGTTTAACAACGTCAATTCTCGACTACGTCAATTTCAACCACGCTAGTTTTGATCACGCAGATCTCGACCACGGCGGTTCTGACCGCGCTGGTTTGACTATGCTGGTCTTCAATTACACAAATCTTGACCATGTTGGATTCGACCACACTGGTTTCAATCACACAGATTTTGATCACGTTGGTTTCGACCACTATGATCTTCGACCACACAGGTCATCGACCACGTTGATCTTTGACCACATTAGTTCTGACCACACAGGTCTCCCGATCACCAACAGACGTTGTAGTTTCATGATTACAACACCAGTAGTTTCGGTCAGCGGTAGTACCGCAGACTACACTACGATAGTTCTGATTTCCCTGAGAAGTGCATATACTTCAATAGATTGTGCAAAACACATTTGCAAACTACAGCAACATGCACACAAGGATTATCCATGATTCCCAACAAGTTACAAAATATATTTGCACACTTTTAGAATCATGATACAAGGATTATATATGTGAGCTTCATGTATTTGCAAAATACATTTACAAATATAAGTCTCATACTACAAAGAATGAGAACATGGACTTCAAACACTTGCAAAACATATTTACAATATATAGTCCCGTGTTACATAGATTCAACACATTAGCTTTAACTATTTGCAAAACACATTCGCAAATACAAGTCTCAAGCCAAAGAGAGCTAGAGCAAGTTAGGTTGAGCTATCAACACATGATAAGACTCAAGCTACTAGACATGACTCCTCTTAATAGTACGGCAATGTATACTAGCAATTCGGTCTTTCAACCAAACACCAAGACCGGTAGAAGACAACGAACATATCTTTTGCCTTGAATCATAGTCTTGACATGCATCAACCCATAATGTATCCTTCACTTAAGCTCCATCAACACATGATGGGTCTTCACTTGACTTGATGATCAACACATGATCATCTCCTCTTGGATGTGTATCAACTTATGATGCATCTTCTTCTTGATAGTCTTCAATGCATAAAGCTATCCTCCTTCACATATCTTGACTTGATGATCTTCAACACATGAAGTCATCTTCATCTGTGAAACCTAATCTATTCATTCAACTCATGAAAAATTTTAGTCTACAAAACAATTGCCATCAATTATCAAACTTCACTATTAACATATAATGTAGGGACTAGATTCTATAATCTTAACTTGTTTGTAATTCATTACGATCTCAACAAATAATGAGATAAAGATTGTATTTCGAATATACAACATGTACACAACAATTGTATACTCTAAGATAAGTTTTTTTAGCAAAGCTTACTTATTCGGTTGTCATTTATCATTCAACCATTAACACATAAAAGAGGAACTAGATGACAACCTGATTATGAGTATATATGAACTGCACAAGCTACATATACTAAAGTGTTATGTTTTAAGGTAAAGATCCTTAATATGTGGAAAGATGAATATGGATCAATACTAATGAAACCACAACACATATAGTGAACTACCCCCTAAATGTGTGCGTATAAGAATATGTAATAGAGATATATGCACATATTCATGTTTGACTATTTGGTGAAGTTCAATCTATACTTTGAATCCAAGGAATGCAATAAGAAATAAGAATGCGATATAGAATACATACCTTTTATGGTTTTCACTTTTCCATCTAAATGAGACTAGGTAATATCATAATCAATAAACAAGTTAGTCTCACAATTAGATTTATCATTATCACCAAAACCAACTAAATAGAGTTTGAACTTACACCAAGTAAAGTTTTTCACGGATTAGACTTTATTTTTAAAAATGATGTATAAAAAGACTTATGGATGGATGGAATCTATATGATATCTTTTGGAAAAGATGATCTGGGTGGGATACCCGTGGATAGGTTAGTGTGGGGGTTGGACCTACACTAACGATATTAATTTGATTAAATATTGATTATTTACTTATTATATTCAATTCTGCAATTTACATCTACTTATTGTATTTACTTGTCAAATTAGTTTTTTCTTAAATAACCATACTATGCCTTCCTTTGATAATACCCATTCATGCATTAACTCTGTTATTGGTGTAACTTGCGGAGTACATTTTTGTGCTCACCCTTACTTAAATTATGTTGCTCAAAGGAGGACTGCTTTGACTTTGGTGAGGACCAGAATGAGTAGACATCATTGCACAGTCGTTTGCCTATGGGCAGACTTGTTGGGCTTCTTCCGCTTCGATTTTATCTTCCACTGCATATATTTAAATTTGGCCTATAGGCTATTGATGTAAACTTTGGCCTTAAGGATCATATTCAGTTAATTAACAAATGTCATTATAGTTGATATTTATCTTTTTTTTGCCCACTGTGTACTAACTGATTCTGAACTAGTGCAATTTACACAAAGGATCCGAATGTGTTGTTTCTAGGTTTGACAAAGATGGAGAGAGCTTGATAAGGATACCTCAAGGACTGTGAGGGAGTTGCAAGCAACAGAACCAACCATAGCTCAGGCCACTTTGGCAACATAGGGTGATTTGACCCTATGGATCAACTTGCATGCCCTGATCACTGCAATTATGGACGAGAGTTAGAATTGCACCATTGGTTACTTCATGAATAGAGCTATTATTGTGAAGAATCAGTTGGATGAAGTAAAGTAACTCTTAGAAGCGATGCAAGTGTACATGGAGTAAAAAATGAGGAAGGCTCATTCGCACATCGCTCGGATCATGGACGGGGTGAGCAAAAAGTTCGAGATCCATTTGAGTGAGAAGTATGTCATGGGTCATGCTAGAGACGATCGCAGGTATGCATGCACCATCAGTGAAATATCGACCTACATGTGCAACAAACCGAAGCTCCTGATGCCATGTGTGCTACATGGCGGTAGTCCTCCACACAGTATGTTTCAGAGTACTATGATATCCATCATTTGTGTGGGACTTGGAGGCTGAGTTCAACTCCTACTGGGTGGACATCCATAACAGGAACCTTTGGCATGGAGAAGTAAAGTGGGTACCGAATGACATTCTAATGCAGCCCAACCATGGAAGACGGTAGTCCCACCTCATCCGCAATGACATAAGTGATAGTCAACGTGGCCAATGGGCCAGACCATGAAAGTGCAAGCTATATAAGACAGTGGGGCACTCCATGAGGAACTGCTTGAATAGGCCCACTTCATCGATCACTCCGTAGACATGGTGATTTGTACCACCTTCGCCTATGTACTCATTCATGCTTTGTTCTCATTGGACTATTATGATCCAGAATATAGCGTTGTGCCTTGAGACGTTCTTGGTAGTTGCTGGTGTACCTACATTTGACATATCGTGCAATGTAACTTTTAATGAAGTAATGTTCTGCAATGTAAATTTTCATGCATTTTAAATTAAGTTGAGTCATAATGTAACTTTTAATGTAAAGTTTGTACGGATATTGACACATTCATTTCTATATTGTAGGAAATGGCCATTGGTGATGGTTACAAACATGGTACGTTGCTAGACCCATCTTGGGATGGCCAGCATCGTTGTCAAGCGTGGTCGAGTGATGATGGACCACCCCCTGGACCACCCCCCTTTGTTCTCTAGGGTCCTCGAGAGGATTGGCCTCTCGACAATCGCTACACTCCAGTTCTATGGCGGGGTGGGTTACTACGTATAGCGAGGATGATGCATATTGAGCACTTATTCATGTTGGACTTGCTGCTTCTATTAGCACCCATTGACCAGTGGACGCTGGAGACCCACATGTTTCACTTTTGATGGGGGACAGTGATTATCACCCTGTAGGATGCTACTTACCTTACGAGCCTACTACTGTAGGGTCACACCATGGTTCCACCCCCAAATCAGTTGATTGCAAGGTATGTTTACTGCACAGGTTTGGCCATCCCATTCTAGACAGGATCCCAAGTGTGCCACATTTGTGGCTACAACTGTATAGGCACTACCCAGTAGACGTGCCTCTAGAGGTTGTGAGTACCCACCTAGTTGCTCACTTGCTCTTTATGTTCGGGTGTGTCCTGTTTCCTACGACTCAGGGAGATTGGGTGTACCCTAGCTACATCCACCTTACTGAGCCCTTGGTTAATGTCAAGCCTAGCGAGGTATTGCTGTATAGTTAGGGTTTGGTTGTACTGTGCATGACCTATAGGGGTTTGTACGATAGCTCACAACGTGCTACAGGCGAGCCGAATCTCATCGTCTGCTACACTTTGTTGCAATTATGGTCATGGGACCACTTCCCTGTTGGTCTGCCATACTTTCGAGTGCAGGTGCACTCGTACCAGTTGAAGGTATAGTTATACAGTGACGACGATGGTGAGGACCCAATAGACGGACCCACCATGGTACTCTTTGGACCGCTAGCGAGTTAGGATGATCTGAGGATAGACCACATTGGGCATACCTAGAGTTCCACAATACGTTCAAGACCTTTCATGAGGATGGCATCGTGTTGATGGTGTGGACCACAAAGTTCATCCCAGAGGCTGCACCTTTCGGCTTGTTAATGCAATGCGAGCAGGACCTGGACCACTGGCTTACAACTTGCCACCTCGTCTTCTCCCATATGGTGGAGCCCTATGCCCCCAACGAGTCATGAGACAGTTTGGACTTCACCAGCAGGTTCGACCAGCATTAGGTCGGCCTATTCCGAGACTCGTTCACTTGTAAGTGAAATTATTTGTTAGCTCTTTTTGTATAGTTCATTACTTAAACTTCTAAGGCACATACAATTCATTTTTTTGTTTCCATACTCAATTAACCATTGTGTACCATGCTTTTTTCTATGCAAACAAGGAAAGGACAGAAGAGTGATGACTAGAAGCACATACAGCTACCATGAATAATGGCCTGGGAGTAGTCAGTGAAGATGTAGTTTGAGCAGGGCCGATGATCACACGATCCAAACACGTACCCCGTGTACTTGCAGTGGTACATGCTGTGCACCTGTTGACTACTAGGGTCCCCTCCATAGTTCCCGACAAAGGCTACACACTAAAAGATTAGCACTTGGCCTGGACCAACACCGTGTGGCACGGCATGATGAGACGGTAAAAGATTTCCACTTTGTATTTGTACTATACTAATCATGCAAGCATAACCTATTTCGTCATTCATTGTAGTACGACCGACTTTGCCTTATCGTGTCCGAGGATGTTGCGACACTATACTGCCAACGTGACAGCACTATGACTAGCCCTTTTCCATAGCGAGGTGATAGCACACTATGACCTCTATAGTCTGACCGAAATGACAGCACCTTGCCCCCACCCACACTCTACAGGCCTCAAGTTCGTTGTCCATGTTTGAGAAGGCATATAAATTGTCTCATGCAAAGAACCCACGTATCTCCAACACGCTCCTCTAACCAAATCATGGCTAATTAGGGGTGAAGCTCAAGGCTTGGGAGCGGACGACGAGCTGGGTTTTGAGGCCATGACCCTAACCTCGAAGACACGAGCATCTACAATCCCCTAAGCCTAGATCTACTACTCAAAACTAGCGAGTCCTACACACCTAACAATCCCTTTCGTGACTACCCACACATCACCGAGCCTTGGCCGCAATGCAAGCACGAACTTGACATGGTGGTGTAGGTTTATAATGACAACACACGCCTAGGACATCGATTCTTTTGCTGCTCTCTATTCATGGTAAGTGGTTCATTACTTACCTATACTTCCACGTATGGATCACTTGTAGTTACCTTGTCTTGCTTGTAGACCACATATAGCAAGTTCATAGAGTGGGTGGATCAATCGTATCCAATACTCACCTAGGTTTACTACCACCTATATTGCTACTGCGCCATGCCATCCCAAGGTGCAATTATGCCTGCCACTACTGTGACAACCAGCCACATCCACACCGCCTTGATGATCGTCACACCATGTGAGTGCCCAATGGTTTCACATTTTCATCTTAGGGGAGTTCCCCCTTGAGCTGAGTTCTAATAGTTTCCATCAATGTCATTTCTATTAAGTTAGGCCCACATGCGTCTTACGATGTAGTTTAGATTGATGATCTGTGCATGTTACCATTTGTACCATATGAGTATTGTAATTTTAGATTCTCCAATGCGTGCCATGTTTGTACGCAAAGTTCACTACAATTTTACAGTAGCCAACATTTTTTTCTGACTAAAATGACAACACGGACCAACTTTTCTCAGTAAATTGAGAGCACGCACTAGCTTTTCTCATTGAGTTGACAACACGTGCCAACATTTCTCATTGAGTTGACAGCACGCAACAGCTTTTCTCATTGAGTTGACCGTATGCACCAGCTTTCTGCATTGAATTGATAGCACCCACTAGTTGTCCTCATTGTGTTCACAAGACGCACCATCTTTTTGCACTAACTTAACAGCAAGCGCTAGATGTCCTTAGTGATTTGATAACACACTGTCTATTCTCAGTGATGTATTCTTCGGTGCCAGCTTTCTTCAGTGAATTAATAACTTGCACCAGCTTCGGTAATCAAGTTTATAGCACACGTTGGCTTTTGTCAGTGAATTGACAACACATACTAGTTTCTCTCAATTAATTGACAATGATGAGACCTTCCCTGTGCCTACAAGATTCACTCTCATGGACATGAGTGCACTTCCATTGGGCAAAATTTACTCCCAAATACCATGCACTGACCACCTATAAAGTCTGTCCAGACTCCATTTCCAGATACAACACTTCATTCAAGATGATCTCAAAAATAGGGGAAGAGGAAAGGGAGAAGAGAGGACAAGTAAAAGACGTCATTGATGGTATAAGCCTAAGGATCACTCAATCTGTCCCTTCCACTAATCTGATGAAATTATGTGTATCGCTCAAGCATGGAATTCCTAACAATGCTCGGCAATGTTCAGAAAGCAGAGGGTAAAGTTTAGAACGGGGTATGCGGGGAGGAAAAACTAGATTCTTCTTTAATGCAACGGCTGATTTGTTGTCCACATAAAGCTCAATTGCTTCTGGAGGGCGCCCTGTCACCTCACTTAGTAGACTTCTTAGCCAAAATCGCCTGACAAGTAGCTGCAGTTGCCACCATAAACTCCGCTTCACACGATGATAGTGTGACACTCTTTTGCTTTTGTGACTCCCATGAGATTATACTATTGTTGATGTAAAATACCATCCACTAGTGCTTCTCCTATCATCTATGTCACAAGCCAGATTGCTGTCACTAAATCCAATCAGCTTGCCTTCACCTCCAGCGATGTATTCCAGTCCAAAATCAGTGGTGCCTCTCAGATACCTGAGGACCTGTTTAATAGCCCTTTGATGCATAACTATTGGCTTCTCCATATGCCTACTAACCATGCCAATCGAGTATTAGAGATTAGGTCGGGTATGCGATAAATACCTTAGACTTCCAACAATATGCTGATATTATGTTGGATCCACAAGCTCTCCTTGAGAATCTTTTCCCAACTGCAATTTCGGTTCCACGGGACACTTGCACGCATTGTAGTCTTGCATACCAAATTGTTGTAGAATTTTATGTGCATATCCTGACTGTTTGATGGTGATTCTATCCTCTCCTTGCTCCACCTCAATAATGAGGTAGTAAGAAAGAAGTCCAAGATCGGCCATTTCAAAGTCTCTCATCATCTGACTCTTGAAATCTTGAATGATAGCAATCTCTGAGCCTGTCACAATGAGATCGTCGATATAAACTCCAACAATTAGCACATCATTCCCATTTGCTCTTATGTAAACAACATGTTCCTGAGGGCACTTGGTGAAACCCAACCCTCTCAAACTCCTGTCTAGCTGAAGGTTCCACGCTTGGGGTGCTTGGCGTAGCCCATACAATGCTTGGACATCCGATGCACTTTGTGCTCTTGATGCTTCACTGCATAACCCTCTAGCTGAAAGACATAAACCTCTTTCTGTAGCTCTCCATTCAAGAATGTCATCTTAACATCCATATAGTACACCTACCATTTGCATTGGGCTGCAAGAGCTAGCAACAATATGATG
Organism: Dendrocalamus latiflorus; assembly: GCA_017311315.1. Classification (NCBI taxonomy): domain Eukaryota; kingdom Viridiplantae; phylum Streptophyta; class Magnoliopsida; order Poales; family Poaceae; genus Dendrocalamus; species Dendrocalamus latiflorus. Next base: position 50,694,889 of record CM029612.1, on the reverse strand, counting down.
GTTTCAATCCTTGCTATAGGAGCAAAAACTTCTTCAAAATTGATTCCTTGCCGTTGCACATACCCCTTTGTGATGAGTCTAGCTTTGTGCTTCACCACCTCTCCATCTGAGTTTTTCTTTAGCTTATAAACCCATTTTAAACTAATAGGTTTATGCCCTACTGGCAAGTCTGTCAATGACCAAGTATTGTTCTTCTCAATTGAATCAATTTCTTGATCCATTGCCTCAACCCATTGTTGCTCTTTGACAGCTTCAGAGAAGGTTATTGGTTCTTGCATTGCAATCTGCAACAGCTCATCAATCGGAGTGTGTATCTCTTTTATCTCTTCATAAACCTCACTAAGATCATGATACTTTACTGGTCCTTCCTCTGAGGGTGAAGCTTGGGCACTATGTGGTGACTTACCAGCTACTTCCAGCACATTTGATGTCGCCAATGTGGTTGGGTCTGCAGGGGAATGCACAAGCGGTGTTGATGGAAAATCTCCTGCCGTAGTTTCAGCAGCGGTTGGCAAAGTGAGGCCAGAACTGCAGGGATCTCTCCAATCATTGAGTCCTCAACATCATTTGGTTCTTCAACAGTGAATGTGAACCACGTATCTAAACCACACTCTTGTTTGCTCCAATCCCAGTTTTTGTTTTCTTCAAACACTACATCTCGGCTGATGTAGATCTTGTTGCGGTGTGGATCATATAGCCTATGTGCCTTGCTCCCTTCTTCAACACCAAGGTAAATCACTTGAGTACTATGATCATCAAGCTCTTGACTTTTACTGAGGGGATCTTCATATGAGCTATGTAGCCAAACACTTTCAAATGGTCCAATCTCAGCTTCTTACTAGTCCACATCTCAAAGGGAGTAGCAGTGGGAAGGGCTTTCGTGGCCAAAGTGGTCGGAGACTAGCATGGTCGAGATTTGTGTGTTCGAAACCAGCGTGATCAGAACCAACGTGGTCGAGATCTGTGTGATCGAAACCAGCGTGATCGAAACTAACGTGGTCAAGATCTGTGTGATCGAAATAGCATGGTCGAATTAGCGAGGTCAGAATCAACGTGGTCAAGATCTGTGTGATTAAAACCTGCGTGGTCGAAACCAACGTGGTCGAGATATGTGTGATCTAAAATAGCATGGTCGAACCGATGTGATCGAGACCTGTATGGTTGAAACTGACGTGGTCGAACCTACGTGATCGAAACAATGTGGTCAAAGATCCATATGGTCGACGTGGTCAAGACCTAAGTGGTCGAAACCAGCGTGGTTGGAGATCTGTGTGATCGAACCGAACAACGTGGTCAGCGACATAAGTGGTCGAATCATCCGACATGGTTGAGGACCAGCGTGGTCGACGATCGATAGTTTTGGCTCCATGTGAGAGGTCCAAACAGTGAACAGAACTAAAGGCTCTGTGTAAGCGGTACTTCCGAATTGTGGAATGACCGGTTGGTGTAGCGGTATGTTTTTTCCAAAGAGACATCTTCATGGGAGTCTTCTCATCCCTGGTGAATCAGTAGTTCCGCACGAGCGTAGCAGTATTTTTGATGATCGGTAGTATCAGGCATTGCATGTCGGAACTACCGAATTCGCTGATAATGGCTAGTTTTCTAACTGTTGGTGAGGGAAGCGGAAGTACTGGCATTAAGCCTCAGGTGTTTTGCTTTCAATGGCTAGTTTTTATAGTGTGGGTATATATACCCCCTTGTGGCCTGTTGGAGAAATGCTTGCTGCATCCTTTGATACTCTCTTGAGCTAGTATGAGATCCTCCTCTCAATTGTGCATGTGTTGCACCTTGTGAGCAAGGAAAATACTATAGATTGCATATATTACATCTAGAGATGGATTTCGTATCCACTCGAGCTTGTGCATTCGTTGCATGTGGTGAGAGTCAGCGAGGGACTTGACTTATTACTATTAGAGGTTGTCGACTCCTAGACGGTGTTGGAGGTGTCGTGTGCAGTTATCTTCTCAAAGAAGCTTGTGAGAAAACCCGGTGAAACGTGAAGGCTAGAGCTCACCTACCCAGAGCAGGAAAAAACTACCACTAGTGGATTGATGTGGTTGGCTTAATTCGTGGAGCTAGTCCAATTAGTTTGGGCTTACCTCAACGAGGACTAGGGGAGACCAACAAGTCTCCGAACACCACGGTAAAAAGGAACCATGTCAATTGTGGTTTGTTTTCTTGTGCTCGATTTACATTCAAACAATTTATATTCATAGAAATAAATTGATTGCTTGTCTTCCTAGGATTACAAACCTTGACATAGCCTTAGATTATTGGTCCACTTAGGTGAACATAATTGATTTAGACGTTAATTGTGGTAAACCAAATTGAGTTAAATTTCCGCACTATAAATTTGGTTTTAGCCAAATAGAATTAGAAAGAGAAGAAAGATTTTTAAGACCGCCTATTATCCCTCTCTAATCGGTCTTCTAGATCTTACATAGAATTATACAGATAACCACCGAACTTCTGAGCACTACACAGTTTTGTTACAAAGCAATCAAAACATTTAAGAGACAAACTAACTTCCTATCTAGACTCCTAGATTCCCGCTGCACCCGGCGTGATCCATACGACTCGGACTTCCATTTTTGATGAACTCCATGATCTGAACAACAGCTCCACTTCTTTAGTTCGTGCTAGCGTAGGACTCAAACAAGTAGCAAATCTTGATTATTGCCAACAGTCCTTATGCCGCTGTTAGGGATATTGAACTACGGAGAGATGCTTCACAAGCAGAAATAGGTTGCCAAGAACTATCCTGATAATTCTTGCAAAGATACTAGAGTTCCCATGCCCTGCAGTGCGACTGTGTAATCTGGCATAGATTATTCAGTCAACACATCGAGCCACCGCTGCCCAGTCACACTACATGAGTAGTGATACCCACATATTGACAAATCACATTGCATGTTTTATTTCATATATCGCTAACCTTCTCCATGTATGATGGTTGACGACAGAGTGTTACTACTTCCAATAGATCGACAGCCTGAAGAGATACGTCGTGGCATTCATTGAGTAAAAATACATATTCAACTATCCAGTGGCGCCCAAGAAATTTACCTGTTCGAAACTTTACACCCTGGAGGACAAGAAAAAGGCTGAGATGGTGGAAGACAAGGTAAAGGCGTTGATGGTCCCTGATGCACCTTTTGAACGGCTGGTTGTTTCGGACTGGGACAAGCCTATAGAAGTTCTAGAAGCCGAGTATTGGTCGGCCATCATGAAGGCTAAAGCTCGCAAGAGAGATAAGAAAGGCACCAATGGACCCAAATGCATGCAATGAATGACTAGAAGCGTGACTCCCAAAAGGCGCGCGTGTATCTTAGCTGTAGTTCGGGTTGATAATTTGTGCATGTTACCATTTGTATCATAGGAGTAGTGAGGCAAATGTATACACCTAACCAAACTCTACGTGCCATGTGATTTATACATTTATTACGAAGTATTATGTCAGGGTAGAAATGGTCTATTACTACAATATTTTCAATAATATACTACTAAAAAGGTTAAACATGGCAACCGGCGATGCCAAGTGCTATTGCCGCATTCGCCAACCTCGGCCCCACTATCCTGCTGAGCACCTAGCCGAGCCCGCACGTCCTGCCAAGCCAGGGTGGCTTGGTAGGAGTTACCGAGTTAGGAGAGCTCAGCAGGCCGATGGGGCCCGCTAGCTACCGTGCGCATGCCTCCCTTGCCGCGCTCGGCTAGCCTCCCACACTGTGTCGTCCTACCATGCTACGGTAGCACGGCAAGAGACACATGTTGTTTGTCATGGCTGTCGAACTTAGAGAGGAGGCTAGATTTACAACAGCGAACATCCGAAGGTCAAATTTGAAAGAAAAAAAATCGCTACAGTACCGTATATGCAGCGGCTTCCTTTGGCGAGATGACAATCATTGCCGTCTCTTTCGCGCACTCCTACAGGTAAAGCTTGGTGATCTCTGGAAAGGGGAGGTCCAGTTTCGATTTGGATCTGTGGAGAGGAAGAGAAAAGGATCACTGGTAGCTAGATAGGAGCACAGGAAAAAGTTGAGGGAGTATTTTTTTTTACCTTGTCCTATCTCAACTTTTTCCTGTGCACCACCTTAGTTTGATGTTTGCAAGGCAAATGCTTCGTTCAAATAATATCTTTGCTGGTTCTTGTTTACAGAAAATACCTATGGTGGTGTTTGGAGTATAATGCTGAACTGCTACGTCAATGGGAGGTGTTAATGCGACGATTTCTGTTCTCAGTTGGTAATATATACATCACAAAAAACGAAAGGTCTAGTTACAAGGAAAAGGCGATCTGATTCCTTAATTATTCGAGTCTGACCATGTTCTTCTTTCAAAGAGAGAAGTGCAGTACTTCTTTCGTTTCTTAGAGGCCGAATAAATTAATATATGAGATGAACGAAATAGAGTACTTAGTTTCATTGAAAGTGGACGTTCATTATTCTTTGAGTGGATTTATTCAATAATTGTACTTGGAATGTAATTGAAATATTCTATTCAGATAGAGCAAGACTTTTTCAAGAAAATGTTCCATATACCTGAAGTAAGAATATATAGGACTGGAAGTAAGAATATATAGGATTGTTTGTCTCCATTCTATGTCAATAGCGTACCTCAATAAAAAAAAATTAGGCGTGTTAAACTCTTTAATCTAAAACAATGGAACTTTCTTGCTCCTGTTTATTTTCATTTCTCTAAAGCTATGAATTGGTTCTTAGTTTTTTCCTTTGAAAAAAAAAACCTTCTTCAAAAGAAGTTTATTTTGTAGTAGTCACAATAAACCTTCTGCGACGGTGTAGTTAATCACGGAACGTTTGGTACACTTTTGTTCTAACATACATAATCGAGCCCAGCTATGCAAGGAAACAATCGCACAAAGTTCATTTGGCAGGCACAGAGTATCCTATATGACTAGGGCATCGAACGAAATCGTGCGAAATTCCTAGTTGCTCGAAAGACTTCCAACCGTCTTAGCTGTTGCGAATCTAAGCAAATTAAGTAGTTAAACTGCCAGTCGAAGCTATGCTCATTCTCTCAGAAGCGGCCAAAGGACAAGCTGAAGACAACCGCCTCCATCCCGCGTCGCTAGATTCTGGTTCTATCACTCCCCAGAAAACGTGAGCTAGTTAAAGCAAGTATAATAAGAGGCTGTTAGTAGGTTGTATGCTGAGATGGAGGAGAGAGAGGAGGAGAGAGAAGAGAGGTGGGCTGTAAGAGCAGGTACAATAAGACTTAGTCAGCAGGCTATAGCAAATATAATATCAACAAAATCTTACATGGCAGAGAGAGAAAGGAAGAGAGAGAAGGAAGCTGCTACTAAATTACAGCTAGCTATAGCACGTAAAAATATGCATTTCACTTTCTTACACGTGGGACCAAATAGTTATTGTAATAGCTACCATATTGTATGAACTATTTTTTTGAAGGCTATAGATGAAATGGACAAGTGTTATAGCCACTAGTTGGTTATACTATTGTACTTGCTCTAAGTTTACAGCCAGCTGAAGCACAAAAACCAAGAAACTTTGCAAGAGAAAGGGGTGGGTCATACAGCCTTCAGCTGGCTGTAAACTACTATATGAATGGGCTGATAAGTGGGCTGTAAGTTTCCATACAGCCAGCTGAAGGCTGTATTATTAGCCTTGCTCTTAGCAGACACGAGGGCGGGAGCGGCCACCCTTTCGTGCCGGAAATGGAGCCCCCTGCCCCCCTCCCGAAAGTTCACATGGACCATATTGGGTTTTTTAAAAATAATATATTTTTTATATTACAAAAAAATACAACTAAAAAATATAGGAAACCCCACTGTTGGCATTTGAATGGCGAAATATTCTTTATCGCCATTTCAAATAGCGACAAAGAATCTTTTGCCAATTCAAATACCAACACTCTCTGTCGTCGAACGAGCGGGTGACAAAGAGTCGTATCGGTGCCATGTTCAATTGGTGACAGGGAATCCCAATAGCTAAATAAATTAACGACATAAGCCGGACTAGATTCAATCATTATTTCAAAGGCGACAGAAGCCATGCTATAAAGAGTGAAAAAATGGCCGATTGTAATTCGGTGAAAAAAGCAAAGAGGCTTAGAACAGAACAGGAAAGGTAAGAAGAAGGGAGCTGGAGAAGGAGTTCTCGCTGCATCGTAGAGGTGAGTTCTTTGTTTGTTTGTAGATTTTATTTTGAAACCCTGGTAAGTTAGCAAATAAAAATCATTAGATGTGTAAATGTATCCATTAGTCACTAGATGTCTAAATAGAGATGATTAGTTATATGTAGTGTAGTCCTGTTTCGCAGTTTGTGTGGACCTATAGAACTTTCAGTCTAGTGCACTGTTTAGTTTTGTAGTCTTAGATCTGCTTGATAGATTTAATTGGAAAATAGAGGATGCAGTGTACAGGATCTATTATTAGATCCATGAGCTGCAAAGATGAAGCATGCATTGTAATTCTCATTTTCGCAAGATATACGAATAGTCGTATTTGTCTAGGGTGTCATATGCTGGAGAAATACCCTCGTTTGCAAGTTTTTTTTTAGCAGTGGGTTTGTTATTTGGTCTAATTCATGTATATTTCAACAACTGAGCATCTGTTGTTAATATGAGATTAGTTGTTGGCTGTTTGACAGGTATATCTGAACAAGTAGTTTTCAAAATACATTATGGGGAAGGGGTCCACAGATGTGTGAAGAAGGAGACGTCTTGGATGATTTTTCGTCTGTGACAGTCGGTCTATCAAATGTAGAGTAGTGTCTATGGGGCAATGTTATGAGATGGTTGTATCAATTATTCTTGCTGGATCATACATTACACGACCTAAAGTTGCGTGGCATTGCTACTCGGGCATGACATAACGCATGTACTGGAAGTCAGTGGAACTATGGGGCCAAACTCGTGAAAGCCATATATGACATTTGCGACGGAGTGTGGATGGCCACTAGTCTTACTGGGTCTAGGAGCGGGTGGTCTAGGAGTACTTGTAGAATGAGGTGAGGCAACGAATATTCTACAAAAGTAAGGGGAGGCGCATGAAGCAATTAAGTTGTGGGTTGTGTCAATGAGGAGGATGTGCAAGGTGGTGAAGTCTAGTCTCCGCATGTACGACGTGAAATATTAAATAGAGGGATACCCTTGGCGAGTCCATGCATACTAGCTTGTGTGGGACAACTATTGGAAGTGCTCCATAGTCATCTTGCACACTTACGTGGTGTCAGAGTCTATACAATCGCACAGAAATATATCCTCAGGGTTTGTTGCAAATATCTTGTACGGAGAGAATGTCAACAACCTAGATTTTGAGCCATGTTGAATTATTTGTGCGGTCTAGCAGATGTCCCAATACATAATAAGTGTTGCTAAGGCTTGGCGGGCGAAACAGAAGGCACTTTAAGCTTGACTTGGTATGTTCGAAGACTCATACCACAACCTGCCCAGTCTGCTGCAAGTCATACAATAAAGGAATTCTAGGACCCATGTTTATATTCTGGAGCAGGCCTCAAAGTGTTTCCCTAGGAAGATGGTACTTAAGTGAGCATTCTTTGCTTTTGGCGCCGACATCAATACATTCAAGCACTGTCGTTTGTTGCTCTGCATGGATGGCACCTTCTTGACTATGAAGCACAAAGAGCAGATAGTGACTGCAATTACAGTGGATGGCAACAACTAGGTTCTTTCTATGGCATTTGCATTTATCGAGAGTGAGAACACCAACAGTTGGTTGTGGCTTCTTAAGAACATGAAAACCGGTGTCATGGCAACCGTCCATGTGTCTGCGTCATACATGATCGACACACTAGCTTATTAAAGGCACTTGTGCTACTGCAGTAAGGGGGAGACGAGCTGTACCCTTGGCCTGATTTGCAGAATTGGTAGCACAAGAGGCACATGTGTGCTAATCTTTACATGCAGTTCAGGAAAAAGGAACTGATGAACCTTTTCAAGAGGCTTTGTGATTAGAACTAGCAGAGAAAATTTGGTGTGTTTTGTAAGGTACTAGATGACTTGACAATGAAGCACGCTAGAGAGGCAGTGAAGAAGCCTGCAACAGGCACCGAAGAGTTTCCTATTGCCTTTGGTCAGGAGGTAGACAAAATGCATCTCATATTGGATTGAGCACGAGCCTAAGGAGAAGTAAGCATTGTTGTATGACACTGATGATACAAGGTACGGAGTAATTATCACTAACTTAGCCTAGGTGTACAATTGGGTCATGAAGGGCTTGAGGACCCTTCCCTTGGTAGCTATTGTGCAAGGAGTGTTACGGGGTAACATAGACGAATTAGAAGCCAAACCTCGTATAAGGAAATGCTCTATTTGCAAGAATAACGGACATACCTTCAAATATTGCACTCAGTTAGCAAACCTTCAAGAGGGTATGTGGCATCGGGCTGTAGGCGCTAGCTGAACTTATTTTATACCATCTGTTATTTCAACTATGTCGTAGTTGTTGTACAATCTGTGACTTATGTGTGACCTACTTTCAAACTTCGGGTTTTCCTACGCTACTGTAATTGAAGATTTATATCGTGTTACATTACTTCACTTACAAATTTACATCATGTTACGTAAATTTTCTTATAGATTCACCTTGTGTTAGGTTACTTTATTTGTACATTTACCTTATGTCATGTTACTTTACTAGCAGATTTACATTGTGTTTCACAATGTAACTTGCATATTTATGTTGTGCTAGGTTACATGTACGTTATTCTTCTTGTGCTAACATCCTATTTTTATAACAAGCATGGAGGAGCATACAGATGGTGCATGGTGGCTGTAAGATCTGCTAGACCCGTCCATCGATGCCACGCACCACAACCAGTTGGCGACTACCTTGCTTGAGCCTAGCAAGCAACCCGTCGAGCTTAGTTCGTTGCTGTTGCGCACCCCCATGAGGACATGGAGAATTAACCTTCATCAGATTCCTAGGTACACCAACAACATGACATTTTGTTCCGTAGTTGCCGAGTCTTGTTGTGTTGACTAACATTTCTTGTATTTATGCGCATAAGTTGAGGGCCTCTGGACTACTCCGTAACTAGGTGTTATATTTTTATGTATCATCAGTTATCTCAAGCAATGATGATGTATAATCCTTGTATATAATATTAGTATAATTTTCTATATGTGTAATAGTGCACCTAGCAGTTGCTAAACGCTACTCCGTAACTAGGTAGTTATAAAGGTAGTTTTTAAGTATGTTATGAAACATACGGAGGAATGTAACTAGTCGGATATAGGTATTTGCCCCTCCTATATAATAGGAGGGATATCTTTGAACCCCTGGTTGGGTAAAGAGAGTGCATAATCATGCCACGAGTGATCGAAGAGTCAACCACGTAAAGTTATTCATACTAGATTGGAAAAGATTAAACAGTCCATGGATGACATGTTTCTCACCTAGAGTTCGATCAGGTATCGTGAGGCAAGAGGACAATATGCAAATAGGTTGTTTAGTCTGACCAGATACAAATTGGTCGTGTGGGTATGCTGATATATTACAAACTGGTCTACGAACTGGTTGTATAGGATATGAAGTGGTTGTAACTAGATATAAACTGGTTGTAAGGAGTTATGAATTGATCGTGAATAACTAAGACCTGGTTGCAGATCATATTGCATAAGGTTCATCCAGCTTGATTTTGTATATATTTGGGGGTCAACATATCCTGATAGGGTTTGCTACCGACCAGTGATTGGAAATGTATTTTTGAGTTACAACCAAGTATACATGAACCTACAGGATCACACACTTAACAGATTGGAATAATAAGGATCCGAATAATAGACTTCGAGTGGCATACGAACTATACACGTATTGAATAAACACCCAGCTGGAGGCTCTATATAAAGGGGTGCATTAGGTTATGAAATTAGAGAGAGATCATACCACTCACCGAAACCTTAGCCGCATCCTTCCAAAGGCCCTATTGTGCACGTTGGCGCTAGCACACCGACGTATAGTGTTCCATCCCTTGACGTGTGAATTTCGGTAGAGACGCTATTGCGACCGCGGCGTTGATCGGGATGATCAGAGAAGACAATCGACACATGGAGATTGGCTAGCGCTAAAGGACGATCAGCCTCCGAGAATCACTTTTCAAAGACATTGGACGACTAACTACTACCACTACATCGGTCGCGCTACGTTGAACTGTGTTGTATTAACTCTACTTTCGCTGCACTGCGCGTCTAATAGTAATGATCTATAATTATTTGTTTATATAACTTTCTAATTTATATGATAAAATTTTTAATTTACATCAGACAACGCATAATCCTGCACGCGTGACCGCTTCTCCCTCCCAAGAATCCCAATATTTAAAACAGAAGCTTCGGGCGCCACTAGGCTGCCAGGGAAGCAGGCTCGCGCTAATCCGGGATTAGTGTCCTGCTAATCTCGTGGATCAGGGGATTAGCCCGGTCCAAATCCACATCAATTGACTGGCAATGCCACGATCGAAAGATGCATGCCAACTTTGACTCCACAGTGCTAGTGGCATGGATAAGTGGGCAAAAGCTAGGTTACCTTTTAAGTGGCTCGAGGCGTGCATGGATTAGGTTAATCGCGCGGTATTGATTGGGTCCCACATTGGAGTAGATAGTAGATTGGGTCGCAGCAAATCCCTGTTATGGACCATCGCCAACGCCGCACTTGTCCAGCTCTCATCATGCATTGAGACCATCGAATCCGTTCGATCGATCGCCACTAGTCCCTTTTAGTACTAGAGCATCTCAACCGGTGGCCGCCCTGGTCATTTCTTGCCTGCTATATCGTCTAAAATCTTAGCTAGAATTGAGAAAATTTAAAAGAAGAAAATATATTATCCCTTGTATAAGAGACAACCTAGGCATGCAAATCATCACAAACAGTGAGGGAGTATGAGTAGAGAAGTTAGATAAAAATAATAAAAAAATAGTTAGATAAATAATTTTAAAAATAAATTGTTGGAGATATTATTTTAAGTATTGTCTCTAGATGAATTAAAGTTTCTAGAGACAATTTTAAGGCCCTGATCAATATGGCTTCAGCTTCTGGCTTCAGCTTATTTTTGCACTATTCATAAATTTCGTCTTTTTCAGAACTTTTGGCTTTTTTTGAGTTTTTTTACCGGTTCTTTTTTTCCTCGTATTTGTTTACATTATACGTGATGGGCTAATATGTTTTTTCTATTTTTAAATTTAATTATGGTAAATAAGCCTCTGTCAGCTACAGTGCTTTTTCAGCTAGCTACAGTGTTTTCAGCCATAAGCCACGAGCTTTTCAGCCGAACCGATCACCACCTATGCTATGCTAGTGTAGATGCCGTTAACTGCAACACAATAATGACACCCATATCTCTGGGCTTGGTCGGTCGGAGCCAGCACACACTAGTCATCGTCTTGTTACACGTTTCGTTGGTAGACGAGTACATACTGGGACTAGTATGCATGTCACCTATGGTGGTGTTTAGAGAGAACTTAAGTGTTTTTTATTAAATAGTACTTAAATTTTGAGTCTTTAGATTTAGATATAATTGGTGAAATCATTTTGCCTTCTTTTTATCTATTTGAGTACTATTTTATTAAAGAATACTTAATTTTTTAGATATTGAATTCTACCTCCATCCACTAGTTTGCTCACAAACAAAAAAAAGCACCCAGAGTAGAAAAGAGACCACACACACACACACACACACACACACATATATATATATATATATATATATATATATATATATATATATATATATATATATATATATATATATATATATATATATATGTGTGTGTGTGTGTGTGTGTGTGTGTGTGTGTGTGTATGTATATGTATATATGTGTGTATATAAAAGTGGAGTAGTACTAGTCACGTTTGATTGCAAAACCCTAGGGTAAGCGGTGGTGCTGTTAATTACTGCTAGCTGCTGCTTAGCTAGAGCAGAGCGGCGCATACATATATGAATATATGATTCGTTCCATTGTATAGGCCTGGCAAGTGATACGATCCGATTTGTCTCGGACAAGACTGTCACATTGTGCCGGTCAATCCTGGGACAGTATTGCGGATGGCGCATTTCGGCAGATGGTTTTGCAGGGGGGGCAGGGAGCGCCAGCTAGCGTTCTTGTGCTCATGGTGGATATGCATGCCATTTGGCCTCACATCTCGATGGATAGCAGTTTAGTTTGTCCCCGAACAACGCTGATCGAATTTTATCACGTTGTGCCGGTGAAGCGTACATGCCGATCGATAGATTCGCTTCGGGTTATTCAAATTAGCGGTACCTAACTGGCTAACTCGTTGCCACATTCTACACCATGTACTAGGGAGCTGCGCAAAGGAAACTATTTGCCACCAGCTAGATCTGACAGCTGAGTGCATACGAGAAAACAAGCCCCTCTCTCTCTCTCTTCTTGGATGAGAGGGGGCTCTAGGCTCCGCTTATTTCAGCTTAAGTTTTTGGTTTTTTGTTTATTTTTTACTAGGGAGTGTCTATACAACATTCAACTGTTTTTTAGGACAAAAACAGTCAGATTTTGAGCCGTTAGATGGAGATCCAACGCGCTAGATCATTTTTTTTGGAGGGGGTCATTTTTTTTGGAGGGGGACTTGTATGGGTGGATCCGTTGGATGGAGATCTAACGTCTCAGATCAATCTGACTGTTTTTGTCCTCAAAAACAGTCAAATGTTGTATAGCAATACTCTTTTTACTATTCCTAAATTTCGTATGTTTCTAGCTTTGTGGTTTTTTTAGCTTTTTTATTGGCTTTTTTCTATATTCGTTTGTATTGTCCGTGATGGGTTAATCTGTTTGTTCTATTTATATTTTTTAAATTTAGTTATGCCAAATAAGACATCATCAGTTACAATGTAATTTCAATCATAAATCAGTTTATTTCAGTCTAACCGAGCAGCACCCTATTCTAGTAGATTAGATGGTCTGTTGGGATCAGAACAATGAACGTACTAATTAGCAGGAGCTAGCTATAGCTAGCATAAGACGCACGTCGTACTGTCACGCATGGCAGGTAGAGAGGTCCTAATCCCTTCGACAAGGCGACGTGATGACTGATGCGTAGTCTCTCCTAGACTCGAGCGATGGAGACGGGCACGCACCGCCGCACCGGGCGGGCCTTAATTCTGACGTACGTGGCATCTATACCCCCTCGCTAGCTCGCCGCAGCGTCCTAGCCGGCCGGCCGGCATAGCGGTACTGTATGGAGCCCGACGTGCATGCCCCTACTGCCTCGTTGCGTATCCGCGGCTGCGTGCCGCGTGCGTACATGCATGCATGGGCTAGCTATCCCACCCCTGCCGCGCTGGTCCGTCCGATCGTCGCGCACCGCAACAGCGTACGCGCTGGTCGGGTGGTTTCACCTGCGTTACCTCTCGCGCGTGGTACGCGAGAAAGGACGTGGTTTTTTTCGAGTTTGGGCGTGCGCGCGGCGCCCGGCGCAGGGCGTGCCTCGACAGATGGCGGGCAGCGCAAGTCGCGAAGTGGAAGTGCTACCGGTATTGCACGTTGAAAAACCGGCGTCGCTGAGCGGTTCAATAACCAATCAACGTATTAAAAACGAGAATAATCATAATAATTAGCGAGAGTAAAAATGGATGACCAATTAACATAAGAAATTAGAGAGAGTAATCTTACGATCTTCTTTATCCATATGAATTGACTGTTTACAATGACAGTCTATTTTCTATATTTATAGTTTAGAATTCTTTCGGTATACACATATATCTCCTACTTGGAGACGAAGAAAGAAACCAGTCGTGCCACCTAAGGAGACTTGGTTTCGTAGCATTTCTCCTTGAGCGAATATCGCAACATGCAAATATCTCATTAAAACTCATTTCAAAAACTCATTGTGAAAAAAATGGAGAAAAGAGTACATAACATATGCAAACTATATTACACTAGTTGTCTCATTAAAAACCTTCATGTGAGAAAACTTCTAGTAAAAACTCACTAAAGAAAAAGGAGTGCAACCATTCGATCTGATTTGATCATCTTCTAGACTACTATTCTTTCTGCATAGTATTTGATTTTCTAACTCAAAATATATGTATGGGCTATTAGTTAGGGAAGTGCTCCCTGAATTCTACATATCTCTAAGTCGTCTCGTTTCAATGCCACGAACACATATTTTGAAACTAGATATTGGCGGGGATTTTGTATTTAAATTAGTTATATCTCACAAAACTTAGTATGCAATACCTTCATTTCATCCTTCTTTTGGAGTTCATGAGCAAAGAAAAATTAATAGCAATATGCTTTGTGAGATTACTCTTTACATAACCCATTTGTATTTGTGCAACATAAGTAGCATTATCTTCACAGATAATAGTGGGGTTTTGGATGATGTTCATGCCAAATGACTGTTGTATGAGACTAATCATCCATCTGAGCCAAACATGTGGGGCTTCATATAGTGCAATTATCTCTGTGTGGTTTGTAGACATTGCTACAAAGCTTAGCTTTACTGACCTCCAGGAAATGGCTATACCGCCACAGAGAGACATGAATCCAATTTGCGATATCGCTTTATGGGGATCAGATAAATATTTTGCATTTATATATCCTACCATGATCAAGTCTTGGTTCTTCTGGTAAAACAATACAAGATCTTGAGTTCTTTGGAGATATTGAAGTATTGTCTTAATGCGAGCCAAATATCTTTTAGTTGGTGCTACACTAAACCTTGCTAATGGGTTAACTGCAAATATGATATCAGGCTTAGTGCAGTTTGTAAGATAAATCAATGCTCCTATGACACTTAAGTGTGGAACTTATGGCACTACAATTCCTCCTTTTCCTTCCTTGGTCGGAATGGGTCTTTCCGTACCTACAAAGATCTAGTTACTATAGGGGATCTCAATAGATATGATTTATCTATATTGAATTTTTCAAATACCTTCTTGGTATAAGTAGACTGGTGCACTAATACTCCTCCTGGGAAATGTTCTAGCTGCAAGACAAAGCAATACTTATTGCTACCCAAATCTCTCATTTCAAACTCTGTCTTAAGATCTTTCATTCAAACTCCATCTTAAGACTAGCTTCCTCAATGTCTTGTCTGGTTCCAATGATATTCAGATCATCAACATATTCAAAAAATAATACAAAATCCATTCTAGAACTTCTTGATGAGCACACAGGAATAATCATCATTCTTCGTGTAACCTTTCTGCAAAAGATAGTCACTTAGCCGATTATACCATATTCTACTGAACTGTTTTAACCCATACAACAACCTTTGTAGTTTGATGTTATACATGTTGCGATTTGCTTTATTAGGATCCAATATTTTAATTCCTTCTAAGACTTTCATAGAGTTGGTGCGCACACGATGGTGATGGCAACGACAGCGGTAGCGCTCGCGCGTGGCAAATGACAGTGATGACGACGATGGTTGTACGATGCATGAGGTCGGCATGGTGGTCAGCACATGTACATACGGGTGTGGCAGCGGGACGGTGACATCAGCGTAGAGCGGTGTTGTTTGGGCGCACAAGCGACGAAGGCGGTGGCGACACCGACGACAACGATTGTGTGGCGAAAGGATGGCATCGGCGTGCGCACGTGGGTGCGTCGGATACAGCGACATGCGACGGCTATGATCACGGTATGACGGAATCAACAGTGACGTGTGTGGTGGCCGCAATCAGCGGCGGTGGCCAACATTTGGGGTTGGCTTCCAGATCGCCTACAGTGTCGATGGCGTTTTTCTTTCTTTCAAACAAATTTAGGTTCGCACGACCAATGATGAAACTCGCATGACAAACAACACGAGAGAGATTGTCGATTCATGTGAACCATATAAAAAACTCACTACTAGAAGGTCGAATTCGATGACATATCGTGACTTGTAGAGCAGTCGTATGGATAACGTGTTGAAAAACTAATGCTATCGAGTGATCCAATAGACGATCAACATAACTAGAAGCAAAAACAATTACAACAATTAGTAATAGAAAATGTGGATGAAAAATTGACACAAGAAATGAGAGAGAGAGAGAGAGACAAATATGGCAATCTTCTTTATTGATAAGAATTAATTATTTACTCTCCCTTATATTTATAATCTAGAATTATTTTGATATATGTTTATATATCTCCTGCTTGGAGACAAGGAAAGAAACCAATGTACCGGGGGACTTGGTCTGGTAACACTACGTACACGCGCGAGCGGCGAGCGCGCACGGCTGGCCGGTGGAACGTACGTACTCTCGCGGGATTTCGATGGACCGACACTTGTTTCTGTCGGCACATGCATGCATGCGGCCTTTTGTCGGGCTGGGTGAACCCACCAGCGATCACACACAGAAATTTCTAATTACGCATACACAAACCGACACTATCGATCCTCCTTTTTTTTCGCTTATAAGCGTTCTCGTGTTGATCATGATTTTTGTCGGAGTTTATATGATCCACTCCGTTGGTAAAACGGCAAAAAGTGGCCAGCGGCGAGCCAGTTTCTAACAAATGTCCCATTTTTTTTACCTCTGTCAAAAAGAGCAGGAACGCACTTGAGGTGAAGGGTACAAAGCCAGAGCTAGCGAGCGACATCTGGAGCTTTTCTTATGCCATGCGATAGCTAGCTAGCAAAAGGAGCATAGCTAGCTACTGCATGCTCTCTGCAAGCATGTGCATGACTTTGTGTAGGACTGGCTTGATCTTTTGACCGATGAGAGTTCCAAGTGCATAAAGAGGCTTGCCATGCGAATCGCAAGTGTACGAAAAGAAAGTTTATACTCCATATGCTTTCTGATTTGTCGTGTGGTGGGGACGTGGGGTATTGCTATTGCTAGGCGCGATCTTTCCATGCAACCTTACTGACAGGTTAGTCGGGTGTACGTATAAGGACGAATGAAAAAATAATCACTCGTGGTACGTTAGTACAAAATAAGTTTTTTATAAGAATTATATTGCAAGCTTTATCAAGCACTGTTCACTGTTTGCAGTTGTAGGGCTAAATCTGAAAGCAAAATATAAAAAATAATACGGCAGCAAAAGGAAATGAAACTCTTCATCGATACTAGGCAGAATCTATAAATATAGAAGATCAACGCTAAGCGACGGGAACAGTTCATATATACAAAATTATTTTTTTAAAAAAAAGAGAGAGAAGAGTTGCATAGAAACATAAAAAACAACGAAAACATATACATGTTACCTTTTGGATGGACTTGACAGAAGCGTAGCCTTGTACTCTTACGTAGAGATTGGTCTTGTACATTTCCATAGGCCTTAGGTTATTTTGCGACAGTAGTGTATTGTAGCATCTACTGTGAAGGACACCCCCCCCCCCCCCCCCCCAGCTCAACGATGTGTACAGTCTACTACCTATGCCATGTTTTTCGATGGATGGTCCTAAGTTGACCTTATCTCCTCCACTACAAGACAATGTGGTTGTAGTGTTGTGGCTGCAAACACTGGAGCGGTATATTTGTGTCACACTCAGAATCCCTTAATTTGAGGATCGATGCTTTGCCATGCATGATTCCTGCCTTGTTTGTTGTTGTTGGAATAGTACCGTGCAGTCTGTGCTCTTTAAATGAATGAGTTATCATTTGGCCACATGGTATCACAAAACCAACTTATCCAGACACCAACCAACAATGATCCGTTCCAACTTAAGCAAACACTCTGTGAGGGAATTTGGTCAGAACTTGAACATGAACTTTCAGTTCCCAACAAACATCTTACAGAAGTGCTCTAGAGAAACCTCAAAGCATTTGGATTTTTCCGGTGCACCAAGCCGTGTTTCTTGCCGGGAACATGGCGGAGAACGACGACAAAGATCTCGAGCTTTACCTCACGAACGTGGCTAGTGCGAACCAGGCCCTAATCCTGCACGGCCGATGCTGCGAACCGCCGGCCGGTACCGCATGCCGGGGCGGTGCTGGGGCTTTACCGTGCCAGGAGGAGCGACACGGGGACTGGAGTTCCGATGCCCGTCAGGCGAGTACGGCGGATGCCAATCTTTGTCTCCATCATGCGACCACCGGCCGGGAGGAGGTGGGGAGTGCGGAGCGCGCAGCATCGTCCCTTTCCTAGCCTCCTAGCCCTCGTCTCTCCCTCCCCCTCTCTCTCTCTCTAGTGAGTGCGTGCGTGTCTGTTGCTGCTTAATTTCGGTGTAGGCGAGGGAGGGACCACGGGGCGCGGGACGCGTGGATCGCCACGCGTGTTGCTGGCACAGCGCGCGCCGTGCAGGAGGGCACCGGCCCATGTCGGGATGGCCGATTTTGGTGGGCGCGCCCTCGCACCGGTGGGGGACAGGCGAAGTACGTACGATCCACCACTCGCGCTGGTCTCGATGAGGAGGGTACTCATTCAGGTTGCATCGTTATCACTTAGGGCGCGTTTGATGGAACCCTTCCAACCCAAATAAGACATTGTCTTCTTATTTAGCTCGGTAGGTGGAACCATTTTATCTTAGATAAAATGTGTCTATTTAGTTAGTTTGTTTGATGAGAAATATATTGTTCAGATATTGTATCGTATCGTACCCGGTTTCTAGAGAAGTGTGTCTTTGGTACCCGGTTTCTACAGAAGTGTGTTTTTGGTGTAAGTTATGGGATCTGAGTTGAACCAAACGGTACCCTTAATCGATGAATGCTAGTTGAAGTTATTGAGAAGGGCTTTAAGTGGTGATCGTTTTGGCTTCAGTTTTTAGTTTTCGGTTTATTTTTCACTATTTTTAAATTTCGGTTTTTTCTGAATTTTTGATTTTTTTGAGCTTTTTTGCTGGTTCTTTTTTCCCGTATTTGTTTATATTATACGTAATGGGCTAACATATTTATAAATTTAATTATGCTAAATAAGTCTCTGTCAGCTACAATACTTTTCAACTAGCTACAGTACTTTTCAGCCATAAGCCACCAAAAAAAGTCCAAATGATCACCACCTTAGACTTGCATGCTCGATGTGAAATCAGGTGCAAGGACTTGTACGGGTTGAAGTATATCGAAAATTTCTTTCCACAAAAAATATGTATCGATAGAAGTGAAAAAATTTGAAGGTAGAAGTGAAATTTCAAGGATTCTTCCGTCTTATTCACTTTAGAATCAGTTAAGGGCAAAGAAATGGAAAATATTTGTGAGGAAAAAACAAAAGGATAATGGGAAGACACCACGTGGGGCTCAGCTGCTGGGTTGTAAAAAAGCCTGACCCAGCTGGCTCATGACTTTTCACCTGAAAAGAGTTCGACTGCTCTCTGACAAACTCAACCTCACAGTTTCACGCACACACCCTGGCCCAACAGAACGAGTGGTTTTACTCCGGTCGTTTCGACAAGCACACTGGCAGGGCACAGACTCGAGCCCGAACTCTTCACGGTGGCAACTGAAGAAAGCCAGGTTTCTCTTCCTGTGAAGTTGAAACAGTATGCGACAAAGTATTCTCTTCACAGAACATGACGGCAGAACAGTTCAAAGGTTTACCTTTGGCAACTCGCGTAGTCCTGTTCCTACCTTGTCGTACACGTTGAACAACATTACTCGGAACAAACAAGGTGACTGGATGAGTCTCCTGATTCCCGGTCAAACCGTATTCGGCCCTGTTTTTTTTGTTTTCATTTCTCCAAGAGACGAAATAAACAGGATAATTTTTTCAAGAGAATTCTTCAAACGACTTTTTGAGCTTAAAATCATATGTACTATCTACACCGACATCTCTGTTATTGGTTATCATCTCAAAAAGCGTAGCCAAATTTTAATCAAAAAGAACATAGCTAAAGTATTATATTCACAGAACATGGGGGCAGAGCAAAACCGTATACACCATTCGTATCGACGTCGCAGAGCAAAACCGTATACACCATTCGTATCGACGTCTCTATCATCTCAAAAATACAACTAAAAACCATCAACAGTAAATTAAAAGAACATGGCTACAATATTCTGTTCGCAGAACATGGGGGCAGAGCAGTCCAGAATTGAGATAGATTTTACTTTTGAGTTTTGACGAGTTGTATTGAACAACGGCTGGGAACCAACCGGAATGACCTGCGATATCTTCTTATATGCAGAAGGCGACTTACTTGCTTTCCAGATCTTCCAAATTAGGTTCATAAAGTTTCATGACAGCTTAAAAATTGAACATAGCGCAGGGATATCTGGTGCTTGCGCAGCCGATCAGAACACGGCGTGGATCATCCCAGAGCATAACAATACGCAAACATCATTGACCGACAACCAGCGGCATCACAGGACACGACCCAAAAACGACGTACACTGACACCTGGCCTACCGGCGTACATACAAGTACTTAAACAGGATTCTAAAAATGAAATACCATGTGAGCAAATAATTGGGGGAAAATGATGGCCGAACATTTCTAGGTGCTGAAGTATTCAAGCCCATTGATGAGATGAATTATTATTGATAAAAAAAACCTTAGCAATCAAGCACAGTCAGCAGAGAAATAAGAATTAATTCGCATTCAAATGATGTGACAGTTACATGTCGGTCAAGGCGTTATTCTGGATTAACCACGCACCCTTTTTTTTTAAATCAAATAATTTCTTTCTCTACATATTCGACACACAGCTTCAAAAACTGTCAAATATGTTCCTTGTGCGACACTGTGAATCACTATTGAGCATTTGCCCTGCTGCTTTCAGTGCTTCTAACTGGATCGAAATAGGGATGAGCCTGCACATAGCAAAGAGATACATTTAGTGTGAAGCAATTTGGAAATTATATATGCCGTGTTGATCCAGCAACTTGCTTCTAGAATGTTCGAGAGTGAAACCATTGCTTCCTTTGTTGTAGCGGAGCAGCCTGTCTACCAAATCGATAGCATATAGGTAGAAACATCTCACAAACACATCAAATGAGAAGCATGGACAAGGGTGATTGAAAGGCAACGTGAGTCACCTCAGGGCTTGCTAGGTGTCTGTGCCCAGAGTGGACAAACTTTAACCATGGCTTTATACTGTGTCTGCAGCCAAAAATATTCAGTTAGATCATGCTAAGCTATGAAAACATTTGTTCCAAGATTATCCAAAGCAATGCATGACCTTCCAACAAGTCTGTCAAGCTGTGGATCAAGCTGAAGACCATATTTTTTTGAGGTAGTTGTAGAAATCTTCCGTTCCAAGAACCTAAAACACGGCAGCATGTATTGCACACATTGCTCGCAATAAGCAGTATGTAGTTATGTCCGTAGTTGTTTTATTTTAAGAAATGCACTGCAGAAAGCATTGATTTTTTGAACAAGAGAAGTCAACATCATAATTTATCTAGCTGTTAGGTCATTACTACCAAAGTTTAAATGTTCTTGAACAACTATTTCTTACAAATGCAACAGTAGTGGAGCAAGAGGGGATTATTCAATCAAAATGGCTGGTTAACAATTCAAACTAGTAAATATTATAATTGTGAATCTGCGATACACCATACAGACAAGATATGGTAGCCAATCATAATGAACCTAAAAGGCATCACAAGGAGATGCTGCAAAAACTACAGGGAACTTTATATTCTGAAAGTAGCATACAGACATGCATAAACAATGGTACTATAGCCTCCTAAAAACTGGACTGGTAGAATATACCACAGGTTAGTGTTTACTATTTACAAGTTAGAACTCTTCTGTACAAGGCAATGAATACAATATGGTATATTGGTCTCCACAAAAAATCTTATATATAATAAGTTATTGTAGTACTATTTATACGCAGCCAGCAATGTTCTGTACTAGGCATGGCTATGCCGGTATGAGAGTAAGTTGCAAAGTTAAAAGACGAACAGGTACAGTTTGAACTTGCCATTAACAGCGCTCCACAGATACTAAAGCTGAGATATTTTGTTAAATTGGTACGAGACAATTCATATGAAATTGCACATAAAAACGATCATTTTAAATAAAGCATGCAAATTTTGCAATTTTAACAAGCTAAATCTAAGTTATGGGTATGTGTGAATATTTAATCAAGTGACAACTCACAAGGCCCGTAATGCACGAAATCATTTCATTTAAACTTTTGTAACACTAGAGTAAATGGCAGTAAAAAATACTTGGACAGTAAGTTGCCACTTTAAGAAGCTAATCCTAGCCTTGCCACTTACCATTGTTGCAAGAATGCAACCAAGGCTCCACAAATCCAACGAGTAATCATAATCTAACAAATCCACAAGGTGTTCAGGGCCCTAATAGCGTCTGTCAATAGCACAGGATACATTAAGCCATGGGTGATAAAAAGTAGTGGAGAACATCAACTTTCAAAGCCAGGGGAACTAACCTTGAAGCAACTCTCACATTATATTCCATCTTGGGATGATAGAACTCCAAGACCCCAATCAATAAGACAAAGCTGGCGTTTGTCAAGATCAATCATGACATTGTGAGGTTTGACGTCTCAGTGCATGATACCTTGTGAATGACAATAATCTAGTGCCTACACAAAATACCTGGAAAAGTTAAAGACCATCAAACTGAATGTAGCCTAAGCTCAAAAGGAATCATAAGGAATGTTACCCTTGTGAACTGCAAAATTAACACCCCAATCATGATATCATCAAGAAAAAAAAGGAATCTATTTGCCAGGGTTTAGTTTGGCACAAATAGATCACTGAACAAACAATATGTGAAAAGATTACAATGCTGGCGGTGGAGAGGAGGCGGTGCGGCGTGGCGGCAGCAACGCCGGTGGCGAGGGGGAGGAGGCGACGACGCAGGGCGCACCAGGCCACATGTAATTACAGCGCGGGAGGTGGATTGGTGTCGCCGCAGTGCACGACCAGCGAGTTAGTGTGGCCACAGCGCACGGAAGGCCCAGTGATGTTGTCCATGGGAGAGGCCTTTCGGCTGGCGATAGCTTCCGCCGCCAGGGCTTCCGGCGGACGCTCATGTCCAGGCGAGCATACCAGCGTGATCAGGGGACAGAGAAGAATGTGTCAGTGAAAAGAATCAAAAAGTAGTCAACGAGAAGACAAGATTACCGCTAGGGCTCACCGGGCGCAGGGGAGGCTACCGACGGTGATGCAGCAAGCTGGAGCTCAAATTGACAGTTTGGGGAGATACTAGAGAGTGGTGTGAAGTGTTTAGCAGTGGCAACTGGACTTAAAACACAGTGTAGGTCGGTGGCCACAGTGAGGCGGTTTGGGGTGCGTCTCTCACGCTCGAGCGAGGAGATAAGGCGAGCTCTGCCATGGAAGAGACAACTCGGGCGAGGTGGTACTGTCCACCCTGCAGTAGCTGGTGGAGGCTAACACCCTGCGTACAGCTTAAGGCGCGCATCGGCAGAGAAGCTGCTGCGAGCTGCGGCCGAGAGAGAGAGCGAGCCAGGGAAGCGCGCGAAGCGAGGGGAGAGCAGGGCTCGGAGACTGGGTGGTGGGACCACGAGGCTAAGCGGTGTGAATGTGCGAGGGAGGGCGGCCGCAATCCTGGCCGGCGACTGTGCGGCGCGTGTGCAGCCTCCACAGTGAGGCAGTTCGGCGGCGGCGACAGCACAGGGAGGCGCCAGCGGGAGAGGAAGACGGGAAGTCCAAAAGGGGAAAGCGGAATTTCAATGGGAATTACCAAATTGAGAAGGATTTGGAATTCAAACAAAATTCAAGAAAAGCTTTAAAATTTTGAAATTTTGAGGTGTTTCACACTTCTCGACGCTCCCAGACAGAAGCCCTTGAACACGTCGCTCTACTTCCCCAGCTTCAGCATCACCCCGTACCCATCCTGCTCCCTGCACGCACGCACAGGCGTTCACCCACATTACAGCACAAACCCTAGCACCACATCTAGAGGTTCTCGATGGGCTCCCTCCCTCCCTACCCCCACTGGATGTCGAGTGATTCATAGTCCCAGTACTCCTTAGGCCGCTGGGAGTTGGCTTCAGCGTAGACGCGCCACAGAGGTGGTGCCCCTGAGGTGCCGCGTGGCGCGTCCGATGCGCGGCGGCATGGGGAGCGGCGCTACGGCGACGTAGACTGTGGGGGTCTGCCGGCAGCGGCGGTGCTAGGTGTGGCGCGCGGTCGCGGTGGAGAGGAGGCGGTGCAGCATGGTGGTGGCGGCGGCGCTGGTGGCGAGGGGGAGGAGGCGGTTGCGCAAGGCGCATTGGGCAACATGTAATTACGGCGCGGGGGTGGATTGGTGTCGCCGCGGTGCACGACTAGGAGAGCCGGGAGGCTAGCGAGTTAGCGCGGCCGCAGCGCACGGCACGGGAGTGGGCACGCCTCGGCCGTGCAGTGGCGGACCCAGGACTTTACCAAAGGGTATGCCGCACCAAAATTTTCATATGCAATTCGATAAAACCATTTACCAATTCGGTAAATAATTGTAAAATTTGCACCGTAATTCGATATAAAAGCACTAAATAATATGATAAGTCTTAAATTCAAGGATTAAATTGGAAACTTGCACAAATTACAATATAAATAGTTCAAACACCATACTAATAGTCTCAAATATATATAAAAGAGACTTACAATACTATTTGTCTGACTTTTTTGGCTTACGCTTTCTAAAGGACATGAAAATCTCGATTATATCATCTTTATCCACTTCAAAGAAAATATCCGCTCAATAAAACACTAAAACTATTGTAGAAAAGGCCCTTTCAACACTTGTTGTTGCTATTGATAGAAGCAAAACCAATTTGAGAAGCATGTAAACCATATCATACACTTTATACCTCTTTGTTTCAACAAGCTTAACTGAGAGCCGCAGTGGAGCAAGCCTCGGGTCCAGAACCCCGCCGCCGTTCACGAGATTGGTCGGGACCTGGATGGAAAGAATCAGGGTTGAAAACTATGAAAATTTGAGGAGAAACTTCCGTTTCTTTGTTCTTTTCCACCGAACACAACACATATGAAAGCAAGTAGTACTACATCATGGCTTCATCATTAACGAATGCCACAGATTATCTCTTCCTACAAACACGAACAACAATGGCGGCGTACTTGCTCCGATGCGAATTTCATATTAACAAAACTAAACAACCGAATCAAAACTAGAAACAAAGGAGAAGAGCAAGGGTTGAATAATGTCTAAACTTTCTTCCTCTCTACTCCAAAACTCCATGAGCGTAAATCCATTCACAAACCAAAAAATAAAAAAAAAAGAGAGGACACAAAAGGAAGAGAAGATTAGGTGGGGAAAAGAAAGAAGTAGCAGAAAAGGCAGCGCTTCCGCTCACCTACCACTGCACCGGCGAGTGGGGCAAGAACGGCCACACCGCCGTCGTGCCGCCTCCGCCGCCGTACGCCACGAGTACCCTCCCTTCCAGCCCGCAAATCTGCAACGAAGCACGCATGTCGCCTCGATCAAGAAACAAAGCACATGCAAACGAAATCCACAGGCTTGCAGTCCCGAGCCAACCCACCTGCGCGCAGTGGCAGTACGAGGCGGCCACCGGCGGCGGACGAGGTACCTCCTTGCCGCGAGAAATTTCGATATTTGACACTGAATACGTGCGCCTCTCAACTTTTAACTCCCAATTCGCACGCCTTTGAAAATTTAACTCTGTCACTGCGAATTCTTTTGATTCAAGGGATTCTCCTCATTTTCTCTCCTTTCCTATTTTGACACTTGTCACTGCGAAAATGAAGAGAAACCCTTGAATCAAAAGAATTCGCAGTGACAGGGTTAAATTTCCAAAGGCGTGCGAATTGAGAGTTAAAAGTTGAGAGGCGCACATATTCAGTGTCAAATATCGAAATTTTTCCCTTGCCGCAGGGTCCCCAGGGTATGTCGTGGCTCACCCGGTATACCCTGTGGGTCCGCCCATGCGGCCGTGGCCTGTCCGCGGATGGGTTCGCTCACGTAAAAAATCTCCGATTCCCGTCGAGCCGGCGCGTGCGGCTCTGGTTAGGCGCAACCGCGCGGGGGCATGCCGCTTTCGTGGTTCGGTGATTCAATCCTACGGCGAGGTCGGGCCGTGGCGCCGTGTTGGACCAGCCCGCGAGGCCCAAGTGGGCTGTTCGGTCCAACGCGAGGCGCTTCCCGTACCCGGAGCCCACGAGCAATTAGTCGCCGGCTTCGCCTCCCACCCGCTACACGCCGCCGGCTTCGACCCTAATCGGCTCCTCCCCGACTCCCATCTACACCCCCAAAAGAGACGGGAAAAACACAAGGAAATACTCAAGTCGCACCTGCCCGCGCGCGCGCTGCCATGGACGCCGGCCGTAAGCTCGGCGATGCAACGCCCCGAGCTCAGGTCAGTTTGACCAAACCCTAGCTCCTTCCCTCCCTCTAGTGGAAAAGGTGCACCTTTTCTTGTCTAATTAATATTCGTGTTTCGGTGCGTGTCCTTGCGTTGTAGGCTATGTGACTGTCCATGACGTAGGTATGCTTGATTTTGAAGTGAGTTAGGGGCATTTCTATGATTGATTGTGTGGTAGGTAAGTGTGCGTGCCACGGGGGAAACCAGGAGGCCTTTCGCATATTTTGTTAACACTTGAGCTCAGTCATTGCAATTTTTGTGTTAAGAGCTTGCAGCTTAAGCATGGGATTCAGATGAACGGTGACCCGTGTGCTCAGCATTCAAATTTTGGCATTCTTCGATCTCATGTTTGTGTATTTCCTTTTAGTTTTCTACCTGTATCTGTTTATATGCATCGGTACTCTTACGGATATGAATTGATAAGTGGTAAGTCATCTTTTGTTGGTGAGTTGGTCGTTGTTATTATTTTGGTTAGGCATATATGCACAGCTAACTGTAGAAATTTGAGGAATAATTGTGTGTTGTCCCTTAGGACCTCCACACCATTAATTTATAGTGCTTCGATTACAATGACACTAATCTGGACTCGATACGAGACTATGGACTGGACTCTTATTAGAAACTTGTACTAACTCAGCAACACTAACTATTATCTACTCACTGTAGATGGAACAGAACCTAGACCCTGGTCCAGTTGATAAATCAGTACTTGTGGAGCAGGAGCTTCACAAATCAGAAGCTATATTTGTTGGGAAGGTAGCAGTTATGAGTTTTTCCTCAAGTTTTCCCATGAAGATGCTCAGTTATCGGTTGTTGACCTCGTTTGGTTGTTGTTCACTTCACCTGAAAAATGCAGGTCTACAAACCTATTAGATTTATCGAACATGGCACCAGACTTAACCAATGGAAGATGAGACATGAGGGGATGCTTGCGATATTGCAGCGAGCTGGATTTTACCACCTGTCATTCTTGAAGAGGGTTCAGTTGGACCATGCGTTATTAAATGCATTGGTCGAAAGGTGGCGGCGTGAAACACAGACCTTTCACTTGCGGTTTGGGGAGATGTCAGTGCTCTTGAAGGATGTCGCACTTATTACTGGACTTCGTGTACATGGTACTCCTGTCACTGGCCCAACAGACTGTCGTTGGGAACAATTGTGCTTAGAGCTACTAGGCCAAGAACCTCCACAGATCAAAGGTGGTTCTATCAACATTGCATGGTTGCATGACACATTTAAGAACTTGCCAGAAGGGGCTAATCAGTCAGATATAGAGCATGCTACACGAGCCTACATACTTTACCAAATTGGGTGCAGCTTATTTCCTGATCCAAGTGGGACTCGGGTGCACTTAAGATACTTGGCACTGCTCCGTGATTTTGATGCCTCAGGAGAGATGGCCTGGGGGGCTGCTGTTCTTGCTCACCTCTACAGAGAACTTGGAAAGGCCAGCATGAAGGGCAAGGCTAACTGCTGTGCCTTTCTCACTCTTCTTCAGGTAGTATATGTCTCCAGTCATGCAGAACTTTCACTTTCATTTAATACAGTAACTAATGTTAAATTCATACACATTGCAGGTATGGGCATGGGAGCATATCCAGATAGGCCGTCCTGAACGATTGGAGAATAAGGCTCTAACTAATGACCAGCCCCTTGGATGCAGGTTCTTTTGAGCTCAGACTGTTTTGTAAATACTTTCCTTTGTTTCAATTTATTCTCCCTGAATTGAACACCATTCATAACTAGATGGAATGTACCCTTCAAGAACCGTGAAAATGTCCGGTCCATGGACCATGAGTTTTACAGGCATGGGCTTGATACTATATCAGATTGTCAGGTATGACTTTGATAACTACAGAAAAAAAATATTTATCTCTGTTGCATGCACATTACAAGAAGCACAATGTTATCGCTGTATCTTTGGATGTTCTCTAGATCACATGGGACCCATACACACCAAGTCTGATTGGTGGTCTGCCTGCGCTATGCACATTTGGATCTGCAGTCTGGCTATCAAGGACTCCATTAATCTGCTTCCAAATAGTGGAAATGCATGTGCCTGATCGTGTCTTACTACAATTCGGGATGATGCAGCACATTCCAGACCGAGTTGAGGCAGTTGAACGTGTTACAATGCAGGGTAAAGCTGATGAGGATTGGTCAACTTACCATGATAAGTACATTAAGCAATGGGCGAACAGGCTCTCCTCAGTTGTTGAGCAGCAGAATACCAGGAATTCAGATCCTACTCATGCAAGGAATTGTTACTTAGAGTGGTATTGGCAAATTACACGTCGATGGATCTCCACTCCAGTTGAGTGTCCGGTCATAACCTATCAGTTATCTGGGAATAGTGAGAGAGTTCTGGTAAGAAATTTAGAATAAAATTTGTACTCTTTCTGTGCGAATTATATGTTTTTAACGAATTTATGTGACCATGAACAGGTTGATTTGGTAAGTACAGTGCAGGGACGAATTAGAACATTGTTATCAGGTGAAATCGATGGGAAGAGGGTCAAAGAATCACTTAATGATATTGATGTGTACATTACTGCTGAACTAGAGAAAGCTAAGCAGTTTGCTCTCACACCAAGCACTAATGAACCTTGCCGCTTAAACTACAAGTGGCAACACATGGTTCTGCCCTCAACTTCAACACAGGTTATGCAAATTGTTCTTCCAACTGGAATGGGAAATGAGAGTGTTAAATCAGCCATAACCTCTTCAAATTTTGTGGATTCTGTTCAAACTACTGTTACAAAGGTGGAGCAAGTTACTGGTGATTACGTGGAGGGGAACACCATACTACAATTGGATCAAATGAGGAGAATTCTACCTGCAGGAGGAGCAGCTGATTTAGGGCCTTCTCCTACAGGAGATGGCACCAACAACTGGACTGAGGATGTGCATCAGCAACAAGATCCTCTTGATGTGTCCATGACAGAAGTCAATCTGCGGGACATTGTCAGTACACCTGTAGAGGATGCTATGACTGAGATTATGAATACATCTGCAGAGGATGCTACACTGGAGGGGACTTCAGATGCAGAGAAGAAGAACGGAGAAGTTCATCCGCTGAATTCCTATGCGTCCATCGAGATCGTGGAAATGCAGAAGGCTGTTGAACCTATGGACAACTATAAGATCAAAAAGAAGGTTACTGCTGAATTGCAGGAGAATGCTGGTGCACCTGTGATTAATGGTACAGATGAAGAGACCATTGGTGTATTCATGAAGGACAACTACATGGAGATCACTCATACGGATCCTGATAACACTGCAGGTAAAGGAACTGTGAGCAAACCTTCAGAGGGCCCAGGATTTTACAAGATCTTGGGTGTATCTTCACATAATGATCAACAGCAAAAGATCACTAGTGCATCTGGGATGGGTGATACAACCAAGGACACTGTCGACATGAGAACTAACAATAGTATAGGTCAAGGGGCGATGCATGAACCATTGAAGGCCACTGGACTTGGAGAGACTTTGCATGCATCTGTGAACAAGTTAAGTACAATGCGAGGAGATGCTGAACCTCCATCAGGCTCTGAAAAGGATGCTGCAATGCCAGGGTGCAATGAGCGGCAAGATGTTGTTCAGACACAGCCTAAGGACAATGTTGTTGGGGACAGAGTTGATGCCGTGCAAAATCTTATCTTGCGAGAGAATATTGATGACCAAATTGAGAATGGCACTTTGGACCCTGCAGTTGTGCAAAAATCTGTTGCTATACCTGTTGAAGATTTGCATATCACTTGTATTGGAGAGAGTTATGTTAATTCATTCACCCGAGAAGCAACCGATCTTCTAGCAAGGGAGGAATCCACTGGTGATGGGGACCATTGTAGTCCAGGTCAGAATGAAATATCTAAAAGGAGGAAATTAAAAGTTCCTTTGCATGAAAATGCTGAGGGCCCACCATCCATAGAGGTTACTAAAATGGATGGAAATGCAAAAACCGAGGAGCACATTCGTCAGTATGTTAGAAGCGGCAGTGGCCAGTTGATAGCATTCACAAGAAGGAAAAGGAAGAAAGCACTTATGCTGTCGTCTCCCTGACTCCTAATCCTATTCTGTTATTAATTTTAATTAATTTTTTTGGAGGCTGATTTTGGAGGTTGATCTTGTTTATCTATTTTCTAGTGTACAATGCATGTGAATATGCAAAATATTTTCTTACAGTTTTGTAGTATTAATGTACAATCTCCTCTGGTCCTTTCTCCATATCAACTTTATGATGTCATTTGTCAACTGTTGTCCTGACTCCTGATTTCTCACATTCTGGTGTGCTTTCCATTTCACATCTTTTTGTGATATTTCCCCCTGGCCATTGTTCATGATTGGCACATTATTCAAACTCTTTGGCCATTCAAAGTAACATTTGGCGCGTTCAGTCATCGGTACTCAGTTGTTCCGTTCTCTTAATTGTTTACCTTTGAATTGCCTATTATTTCTCGTGTATGCTATGTTGTAATCAGTTTGCTGGTTCCGAATTCAACAATGCTCTATTCGTATTGACTTCTAAAGGCTGCTTTTCTACAATAGCTTTTTATAGTATCTAGCTTTCAAACGAAATATTTTTTCAAGACGGGATCTACTAGTTAATTGTAGCACATATTGTAGTTATTTTATTTATATTAGACAAAATCTCACACGAGTATATCTTTTTACAAGCTTATCTACAAGTTATTACTATTTATAAGTCAAAGACAAAAGAAAATATGAACAGGCCCTAAGTGCTTGTTCTTTTTAACTGCAGCTTAGCCTTTTGAGTTATTCGTGAGAGAGTACGGAGTAAGAGACTCCATGCAATTTTGGCCGATATAAATGAAATTATTATAGTATGTACTACAATCAACTTATAAATCCCATCTTGAAAAGACACTTCGTTTGAAAACTAATTAATGTAGAAAAAACCGAAAAACAACTTTTAAAAGCTGAAAAAAAACAGACCATAACAGGCTGGATGAAAAGTGCATAATTTTATTTTTCTTTTAGAAACTATTCTCTTATTTATGTTCCAGAAAAAAGCAAACCATCTGCATTTTTTAAAACTCAGCACAAATATGCTTCTACTGTCTTGGCTTAATTTTTCACGTCATGCATACAGGCATTGGTTTCCCCCCACCCCCACCCCCACACACACTGATCTTAGCTGCAACGTGGCGACATCAAGAGTCGGTACATCAACCCTTCCATGCCTTCCAGATTTATCACATGAAGGAGACGCTGTAGCAAGATCATGAGGCACCAACTAATCAATCACAATGATTTCCATCCCTGGCGGAACAGCAGAGCTGGTAGTACGGCTGCCGAGTGCCAAAGCATGCCCCCGTTACGTTTGTGTCGGTTGTGCTGTGCTCTTCTCCCATCAATACACACCGTCGTCGGCTATCCCCCCTTGCGCCCGTGACACAGTGAAGTGCACCATTTATGTTACTCTGGAACGTTGCTCTCTCTCAAAAAGAAGGGAACGCAGATATCTCCCGCGTTCAGCGCTGGCGTTAAATGATTCGTACTATACGCTCCAATTGTTAGGCTCATCATTCATGCACATCTTGGTCGCCACTCTCCAGCCACCATTTTGCCATAACGTGATTGCACTTCGCTGGCCTCCCAGTTATATGGCACAGCTGAGTATTCCACGGGAACAAGAAATGAATAGCATCAACCTAGTGTACAACCAGGTAAGTTGACAATAATCTGTCTCCTTTCAAGACAGAAGAAAATTAATGGAGTGCCACAAGAAGATATATTGCATTGCCATGGCGCGCAGAAGGTCATCTGATGAACAAAAAAGAACCCAGTCTAACTAGTTGGTAACTTGGTATTAGACCTAATGCTCATCTAGAACCAACAAAAGAAAAAAAAATATACAGGTATATACACGTTGCAATTCATCTGTTCTGCATAGGCTCAGCATAGTTCAACTCAGCAATCAAAACCTAGCGAACCGAACCACGACAAGAGCAATGGGATCTTGATTAGATTGTATCAAGAGAACGAGGTAGCTTCCTCAGAAGAGTCACATCGCTCAAAGCGCACGCAGCAAGCCATCAGACGATCAGATTTCACAACTGCACGTACACTTCGGTTAGTGAGTTAAGAATAGTCTGAACTAGGAATGCATGAACCTCCTGTGAGTTGTCTGTACTCGTTGCCCTTGTAGGCTACAGTATTTGACCTGTTTTATCATAATTGAGACGCACAAATTAGAAGCATTATAATAGTTGCTTCTGGATTAGAACTGAAACTGAGCAGAATGTGCTTCTTACGTGCATTGATGCAAGTATGGACTGCAATTCTCTCGACTGCTCCATTAGAGTTCGTTCTTGCGTGGCAATTTTGGCAAGGTCAGACACCAAAATACTTGTCCCAGCTAGCTGCAGTATGACAGATGATTTCAGGCAAACGAAATAATATATGCAGCATCTCAGAACAAATCTTTCATAAAAAGTATGCCTCTCAGAAGCTGTTATATGCTTTCCAGTTTTTATTAAAGCCTCCAAGCATGCTTAAAAGTACATGAAGCAATTCACAAGAGGGTGTATTTTTGTATAGTCGTGGCAAAATTTACCAATAAGATGTTTGGAGCTGTGAAATGACTTCATTTTGTAATGTTTCCAATTTAACCCAGCTAGAAAGTAGTACAGAACAAACACACACTTATCCTAGAGCTAGACCCTTGAGAAGGGACAAAATTATATACGAAATCTTCTATGCTTCAGATGGTCGTCAAGAACCAACTTATCTGGGAAACATTTGCCTAGCATCAGCCTAATTGACATGAACAGTTGACATTTTATATGTCAATCCAACAAATCATTCCAGATCAGAATACTTGGAATTTGTAAAACCTTATTATGCTTCCTAGGAGAAGAAGCTCCCTGTACAATTTTTAATCTATCAGGACAGGAAATCATAAGGCGCCCGTAGAGTACCAGTTATGTTATGTAGGACCCACGATCATTAATGTGAGGAAATGTAATGGTTGACAAGCAACTAGTAACAAGGAAAAAGGAATAAGAAATCCATTTAAAGTATTTAAAGTAAACAGCACCTTAGCCAGTAAAGTACATATTGAACTTCCTATTGTCTGCATGATATCAACTGCAGAGCCAACAGCATTTTTCACATCTTGGATATCAGCCTGCAAATTACAAAGGAGTAAAGATCGATCTGTGATTAAATCCACGCAAGAGGAACATGTAAAGAAGTAAGCAAGATGATATGCTATTTCCAACCTTTGCTCCATCAGTAACAGGAAGGCACAGAATGGTGGCAGTTAGAGCTTCCACAATTCCAGATAATGAATCTGCATAATCCCTCTCTAATAAAGACCATTCCTCCAGATATGCCATCTGTATCAATAAATTTTCATCAGATTTTCCAAAAACGTGACAAAGTTGAGAAATGTACTTCAAAGCTATTACTGACATGAGGAAAAAAGTGCTAGTATACAAAACGACCTGATGGCAGCGTTGATCTAACTAGCTGGTACCTCTACCAGGTCATGACCTGTTAATATTACTGGTTGTTAAGTAGTATAATCCTGTACATGTTTGTCTAATGTACCACTACAGAGGCTACATGCTGACCTTTTTAGTTATGCATAGGAAAGGGCCATGTGCGATCTATTGAACAGAAGTATCAAAATGGTCTGCTATTAGCAGGTCCTACCATTATATGAATGAAAAGGCCCCGTGTGGAGCAGTTGTGCAAACATAAGAAATCTGTACTCAAATGGCCCTGCTTACAGCTAGCTGGTCCTACAGTTCTTTCAGAGACTTCTTTTCCTGTTGGCAAAAGATTCTCTTGCTAACAAGCCTTTTTAGTTATGCATAGGAAAGGGCCATGTGCGATCTATTGAACAGAAGAAAAGTATCAAAATGGTCTGCTATTAGCAGGTCCTACAATTATATGAATGAAAAGACCCCGTGTGGAGCAGTTGTGCAAACATAAGAAATCTGTATTCAAATGGCCATGCTTACAGCTAACTGGTCCTACAGTTCTTTCAGAGACTTCTTTTCCTGTTGGCAAAAGATTATCTTGCTAACAATGTCTGGCAACCAAATGTGTGGGATACTTCAAGATAACTGGATGAATTATCAAAAATCATGACTACTAAAATGAACTAACAAAAGATAGACTATGTGAAGTTGTGAAAGCAGCGGTAAATCTATGTGCACAGAAGAAATCAAATAAATGATTATTACCTGCCCCTTTAGAACTGTCATGAGTTTCCAATTGTTTCGGAATAACTGTAGCTGAAACCTTTTAAGAGCAACAGAATTGCGCATGCCTAGGGTAGTAATCCATGCATCACATAAGTATTTCTGGTAAAAAGGGAAAGAAATAAAGGTTAGCAGATAAAGAAGAAAGAAGGAAGAAATAATCTGATCAAAATGAACCTTTTTTTTGTCTAGGTGTAATTTTCATTGATAATAGTTACTTGGCACCTTCAATTAAGCACTAAGATAATAAAGCTTGGCAGCTACAGACTTTCATTATGTCATGTACAGATGCACAATAATAAAGCTTGACAGCTACAGACTTTCATTATGTCATGTACAGATGCACAATTCAAGCTTCAAGTCTAAAACCATCATACTTTCAGCATGCAATATGACACATCTTCTGCAGTTTAATAATATTTATACTTGTTTTATTTATGGCTCCAACATACAAAAGGCATTTCAAATATTTCCCCGTTCTTTCTTTTGTCTTTCCACTGTCATATATTTTTGGTGCTACAATTACAACTATTCTTCACTTGAAAAAAGAGTTGATAAGATGCCTGCCATCTGACTGGTAGTTACTCATACATTGCCTGGTTTGTCTTTATGAACCTCTATACATACAAAGATGTAGTACATAATAAGCTATAGAATGAAAGACATAAGGGAGTTACAGTCAATATTACACGGAATTGCTTCTGAGAGAGTCAGAAGACAGGCATGAGCAAACATGCCACTGTTCGTTGCCAGCACAGGCTGGAGACCCCTCTCCTTGCATTTAATCAATTGCATCTTACACTAATTACTAGTGAAACTAGATTGAAATGAATCAGGAAATTCTAAAATCTACAGTCATGTATACACACTACTCTTTCACGTGCATGTTATCATATATACAGATGAATTTTCAAATGCATATTTTTACTTATACAGGAAGAGGCTGCTTCACGAACCATAATAGTAAGCCAATAGCATGTTAAAACTTCATATTAAATTATCAGATACTCAAATTGGACACTTAGTACACCATATGATTCATTATTTTGTCAACGAACAAAGAAACTCACCTCTGCGGTCAACTTCTGCGCAGCAAGTGCAGCATCAACCTGAGCATTTACACACCGCCACTGCAAATGCCGATTGCATAAAATTCTCAACAGGTGCTCCCCATCAACCTTACTACCCCCAAGCCACCTCCTTCTCACTTCACCATCCAACCCATAACCAGATGAGCTTCTTCCCTGATGATACCCAGGTGAAGCACTCGCACCCACAGAGCTCCTCACCCGGGATGGACTTGACATTCTCCTCAATGAACTGCCCACAAGCTTACTTGGCGAAGACTGCCTAATTGGCCTATTCAGTGGAGAAGAAACAAAGCCATTCAACAGCGATTTCTTGACCGGTGCTGTCCTGGGAGACGACACCAACCCAGAGTTATGTGTCAGGAATGGTGTGCCTGGGTCTGCAAACCGATGCGATCTGCTGCCCGCAGCATCCTGTAAGAACCGTGCGGGCACACTCATCCCCTTTGGTGATGGGCGTGCTCTGTGAGCAATGCCAATGCCAGCGTCCTGGGACCCAGAATTGCTCCCTGATGACACACTCTCTGTGTCCGACGACATCAAGTAGTCCCCACCATCAAACGAGGTCCGCCGGACACCCTCCTCGACCGCCATCGACTGCCGCAGTGACCTGACAGCAGCCAGAACAGCGGCGCCCCTCTTGTCCAAAGAACAGTCCAAGCTCTTGGTAAGCGGATTCCCCTCAAACTCATGAGCCGCCCTCGCCGACATTGGCCACCTCTTGTGGCTAAGGCTCCCTTCAAACCCCTTCCCCCTTTCCGGCACTGTACCCACACCGGGTCTCCTCCTCTCCGGCGTGGTGGACGGCGCCGCCGCCACCGGCCGCCGCGCCGGCGAAGGGGAGGTGGCCGGCTTCGCCTTGCTGGTCTCCAGGAAGTAGGACCGGCCCTGGAAGGCCACGGAGAGACTCCTTGTGGTGGTGGTGGTGGTAGCTCCATTGGGCCCCGCGGCCTCGCCGGCGGCGGCATTGCCCGCCGGGCGCGACCGGTCGACGGACACGGACCGCCTCGGGAGCGGCGACGCGAAGCGGCGGGAGGGCGTGGAGGCCGAGGTCGAGGTCGAGTTGGAGGAGGAGGAGGAGGTGGTGGTGGTGGTGGAGGTCGAGGTCGAGGTGGAGGTGGATTTGGAGGAAGGCGCGAGGAGGTAGCGGGAGGAGACGGCCTTGGCCTTGGGCTTGCTGCCGCCCCTGGCGTCGGTATTGGCGCCGTTGTTGGCGTTGGTGGATTTGGACGGGGAGAGCGCGGAGGCGGCGCGGCGGCGATGCGGGGACGGCGACGGGTTCAGCCGTGGCGCGGCCGCCGCTGCCCCGGCGGCCCCCATGGCGGCAGATCTCGCGAAATCTCGGGAGGTTTTGACCTGGGGTTTGGGGTTTCAAGATGGGAGAGAGGAGCGGACAAGGGGAGGAGCAGCAGCAGCAGCCGAGCCGGCGCCGCTTCGGGCAGTCAGGCAGTGGGAGGGAGAGGGAACTAGTGAAGTGAAACAGGGGGAAGCGTAAAAAGGGAAAAGCGCGAGGGGTGGGACAGAATAAAAAGCGTGGCGTGGCGGCGTAGTGCTGCGGCGGACGTAACGGCGGCAGCGGGGCGAGGGGCGGTGATGGCGAGCCATGCCGCCGGCGTAAATCCGTTCGGTTCCCAGCTTCTCTTCCCTTCTCTTCCACGGCAGCTGATAGTTTTTTTAGCCGTTAATAGTTTTTTATTCTAATACAAATATTTATATAAATAAACCAAATATCAATAAATCACTTTTAAAAACCTATCCGGATAAGTCGTTTCGAAACGACAACGGAAAACTATCCCGTTTATTTGTTTAGGGAAGCCATAAACTGAAAAGAACGAAATGGTGTTTGGCTTCTCTCAGTAATCACTATTTATTAGAGTAATAAGTCGTAGCTATAAACTATAAGTTATAACTAAAAAAATAGATCCTACTCTATGGAATAGATTCTACTGTATAGAATAGAACGGAATCTTTCATTCATTCGTCTGTGATTTTTGCTGTTGTTAGACTTGGAACGGAGTACAAACGGTTGAGATCGAGGACGAAGAGACGTTACAAATCTTCTGGTGAGGAATCCTGAGCATGCCAAAATGTCGCACACGTCGTTTTCTGAGTGGTTGATTGAGTTGACTACTAGAGTACGTGTGTGGATACAAAGCATGTGGGGTGACTTCTAACAAAACTCATGTGCCTGGCTCGAGTTTGTCTACGATAATTGATATAGCACGTAGAGTCTCTCTATCATTCCCCCAACGCGAGGGAGAAAAAAAGGGGCTTCGATTGAGAGACTTCAAACAAGTGCGAAACAAATGTGCTCATTTCAAGAACCAACCTAAGGAAAATTGAAGTTTTAAGATTTGGATAAATACTATCCTGCCTCGCACAATATGCTTTAGCTTTTGGCTTTTAACTTCTAACTTTTTAATTTTATTTTTTTGGTTTTTTGGGTTTTTTATCTTTTTTTTTGTATTCCTTTGTATTATCTGTGATGGAATAATTTGTTTTTCCTATTTTAAAATTTTCAAATTAAATTATACAGAAAAGGCTACTAGCAACTACTGTAAAAAAAATCTCAAATAGTAAAAAAACCTAAAAGCCACAAATTTAAGCCCAGCTTAGGGTTGCTCCAGCTGAAACTAGTTTTATGGTAGCCTTACAAGGCATTGGTACGAGTACAAAATAATTGATTTCACAAAATTATTGGGAACATTCACTGAGTAGGTTCTGATAGAAGGTGTAGCTCAAGAGAGTTTGCGTGCAAAGGGATAGGGATGAAAATTTTTTGGATGTACAGTTAAATTATCCCATATACCAACAAACCTCAAAGTATGGTGTCTTCAAATCGGCCATAGAAAAGTTCTCTGGTTTGTATTAGTAATAACACAAGATTAAATTATATAGGTATCTAACTTTTACATTAAAGACTATAGACGAATAATTTGTTACCACTAAGCCCTTGAGTCAACAAACGTGCTAAACTTCTCTCTTCTATGTTGCAGACTTCGGATTTTACAACGGTAACATGATTGCCAACAATCATGGAAGCAGGGACTAGCTTGATGATGATCTTTATGAATATGTAGAACCTGTGTTTGGTAGCAGTTGTTCGTCGGAAGAAGATCAGATGAGATTTATTTATTACCAACTCTGCCCGATGTTTATATTTAGCGTCGGCGTCGCTGTCGTCATCTAGATGAGTCGGTCCGATAGAATCTATTACAGAGAAAGAAAATCCGGTGAAGAACAGGATAGAGAAAAAACTAGAACAATTTGATCTAGGAAAAACACCAAAATTTTATAAAATTTAAAATTACTTTTGAAAACTAATAGATTCACACTTGCTCAATGTCGTTGAGAATGCTGAAGAGGAGGATGGCACGGTCACGGTGGACGCTGCGGCCGCGACCAAGCTCCTGGCGGCTAGGTTTCCATGCGCGTACCAAATCGGACATATTTCTTGTTACATATTTCTTGTCATGTAACAGATAAGTAGCAACAGGAGAAGGCGTGCATTAACAGTGGATTTACTGGTGAATGGAATAGATGGTACGTGACAAGAGCTAAGGACGGGCGCAGGTGTCCAGCATGCATGCATATATATGCGGATGCAGCACAGTTCCGCCGTGTAATAATCGAGGAATAAGAATAATTGAATATGCCTGCGCTATAGTAGTACAACGGTGGAAGCGTGAGTGCCTATTTGATTCGCAATGTTCTAAAAACGCAGAATAGAAAAACATAGGAATAAAATAGGAACATACGTGCAAAATAAATGCTTGGTAAACACAGAAATCTTGTAGGATTGAGTGTTAAATTCGCACCAAAAGAAAGAACAAAGGAATTTTAGAGTGGATAGTAATCCATTTGCTTTTGGCTAATTGAGCATATTAATCTCATTTGCTTAGTCATAAGCATGCAACAAATCATTCATTTATTAGTCATTTACAGCTGGGCCATAAACTATCATCCTTATCCCCCATCCCTATATTCTCATCCGCTCATGTCTAAGCCCATGCATCCACCATCATCTTTATCCCCTCTGATCTCTCTTATCGCACGTCGTTCTTTCCATCTCCAAGACCGTGTAGCAGCAGTGGCGACAAGAAGCTCGAGTTGCGGAAGCTTGAGCAACGACAGGAAGCTCGGGCGGCCACGGAGGAATTGAGGGTGACGATCGACGGCACTAGCAAGAGTGTTGGTGCCGATGGTATTCTAGAGGTGGAACGTCAAATTGGATGGGAGCATGGCATGTGTCCCAAATATAGGGAACCCACTTTTGGTGGCGACTTGGCCCAAGGCAATACGAGCGAGGTTGTGTGGCGAGGGCACCCATGGTGTCGCGGAGGAGGTCGACAATGGGGAGCTACGGCAACGTAACTTCTCAGAGGAGGTCGGGTACAAGCTCAAAGGTAGGAGGTGGCCATGGTGACGTGGACAACACAACAAGAGGAGGCCCGAGCCGATGGTGACGTGGGTAAGGTGGCGACAGCCTCTCCAGTTACGCACGTTGTAGCATGTTTGCTTCTCTCTTCTAAGCGCAGGAAATTTTCCAAGAGGTTGGACTGGATTCTAGTTTTCGTGTGAAATCATATGCTAGGAATAGTATTTCTTTGGAATTGTAATTGGGTGATGCATATCCTAGGAATCAAAAGAGTGAACAGCAGTCAATCCTACGGAATGCAAAATTTTATGTTTTTTCTGTAAAAATCCTGAGAATCAAAGAGACCATTAATAAATCATTTAATTAATTGTGTTGTGTTAATGCATGAGCATGATTAGTCTGTTTTGTTGTGTTTAAGAATGTCAGGGCAAGTCGTCTCGGTCAGACGGTCAGACCCTGTCTTCGTCTGTATGCAGATACAATTGCACTGCTCTCTTGCTCGCTTCTTTTATTATTTACCTTCCTCTTCCCTTCTCTACAGCTTAGGTGGTTCAACTAATTTTTAGCTTGAACATATGGCTATTGGTTTTAGTTGAAATTGTATTTGTAACAGTTGTTAGTTTTTTTATAGAAAAATAAGAAAATTAAAAAATCATTATATCTTCACGGATAATATAAAGAAATAAAATAAAAAAAGAAAAAATAAGCTAAAATTAAAAACCGATATGTTATAAGTGGGTTATGTTTTAAATAAATCAAAAATTAAAAAAATAGAAGCTAAAGTTATTTAGAGTAAGACCTTGAGTAGGACCATAGTATACTTTCAATCTTTGCGATCTTTCATGGTACTAAACAGAGCTTGTTTGGTCACCATTACTAGGTAAGGACGTAAGGTATGAGTACTCAAGCTATCAGTAGTTCAGTTCAGTACCCCGTGCGACAAATATTCCGAACAATTGTACGGGTTTTTAAATTTTAACCACCCAATCGAGCCATCAAAGGTCCAGAAGTACACTAGGTAAGAGTCAAGTCAAAATCGACGGAAATAGTATTTGAGTGGCTGCGTGATATTGGTGGTGTTGCAATAGCTTTTGGTTTAACTTTCTGGCTATAGTTT
Organism: Dendrocalamus latiflorus; assembly: GCA_017311315.1. NCBI lineage: Eukaryota > Viridiplantae > Streptophyta > Magnoliopsida > Poales > Poaceae > Dendrocalamus > Dendrocalamus latiflorus. The sequence goes on along the minus strand of CM029612.1, from coordinate 50,653,926 downwards.
GTTTTAATTAAAATTGTACTATAACAGTCGTTAGCTTTTTAAGAAAAAATTGAGAAACTTTGAGAAAAAAAATAAAAAAATCGTTATATCATCACGGACAAGGCAAATAAATAAGAGAAAGAAAGAAAGACAAGACAAGAAAGCTAAAAATGAGTCGAAATTAAAAATTAATACGTTCTAAGTGGCTTCTGGCTTAAATATGTCGAAAACCAAAAAAATAAAAGTTAAAACCATTTAGAGTAAGACCATTATCAGTTAATTCTACTATTTTCACAGTCAATCATTGGATTTTTTTTTGTATCTTCAATATTTCACAAATCTGCTGAAGCTAACTAGTGGCTAGATGTCTAGGAGTGCAAGTATGCACTTGGGGCCTGTTATTTTTATTGAACCTTATGGCTTTTAGCTGCGACTTGTGACTTTTGGACTGTTCGTACGAGAGAATACAGAGTAACAGAAACTCACGTGCAGTTTTTGCCGATATAAATGAAGTCGGTACAATATGTACTACAATTCACTAGTAGATCCTATCTTAAAAAGATATTTCGTTTAAAAGCTAGTTACTGTATAAAAACCGAAAAACAATTTTTAGAAGCTGAAAAGAACAGACCTCTAGTAGGCCAGCACACCAACATTCAAGTCCACCCCGTTGTCCACCGTTTAAAAGTAGTACGCGTGCGCATTCACTAGTAAACCACGTGACCATATATTTCTAACATACTTAGAAAACACACGTATATGCATAGGTGGTGATGTGAGTAAGATGTATAATTGTATATTGAGTGTATATGTCTGCCTTGCACTTTGTAAAAAACTTGCAAATCTACAGTTTGTCTTGGATGGCAACAGATTCCACGCGCTGGTGGAGTGTTTGTTATCAACTTTTGGAACTGATTAAATTCAGATACTTAGCACCGAAAAAGTGATTACTACTAAACAACATTGCTTATGCAAGAAGAAAGAAATATTTATATTAAAGTTGCACTATAAGTTGTAACTATAAGGCATAACCTAGAGGATTACTTAGGCCCCTGGCTGCCAGGTCCTCCGTATTATCCGGCTAGCTAGCTACCAGATGCCTATCTCTGTTAGGAGGTAGTACTAGTAGTGAGCAAGCAGTCTCAATTCAGTCACGTAACAAATTAAAAAAAGAGTACAAAAGGTGAATTGGGACGAGCGTGGGGCCCCTACATGAGTTGTGATCCTTGAGAGGTACGGCATTACTCTGACCGGGCGTTTTTCCTGCGACGTACGCACACTCTCCAGTGCTTTCCGTTAAATAGCTTTTTCGTTAAGTAGGAGTGTAGGACCCTGCGCTCGTGAGTCGTGAATTCGTGATACGCACTGCTCACGTTCATGTTCCGGTGGTGAGATCAGGTAGATCAAGAGAGGATTGGAGAGTTGGGGATGAGAAGCAGAGGAGATTGGGAAGACGGAGATATATTTAGGGATTAGGTTTCTATTCTATTTTCTATGTGTCCTCTATTACAGCCGTTTTTTGGTTTATAATTCACCAAGTCCTCCATAGTTACAACTCAATGTTGATCCTTACTATTCACCGTCCGGTACATTTCCTTTGCTCTATTTTCCTTTTCTTACTATTCACCGTCCGGTACATTTCCTTTGCTCTATTTTCCTTTTCTGTCGGCCTATCTGGCCATGGCTCCTTCACGCCCATATCTTAGCTATGCCTCCATATCGGTCAGCTTCTCCGTGACACTGTCGCGATTCTTTTGCTTTTCATTAGGTTTTAGCTTTTCTCAATAATTATTATTTATTATACTAATAATCATCACTAAAATCTATAAGCCTTAGTGTAAAAAACTTACCCTTTTGTCTGATGGAACTTGTTCATTCGCTTTGAATCCACATGACATGGCTAGTTGGATCCTGTCCTGGCCCTGGATGCCAGCATGCTCGGACGCGCGACAAAAAAATCACAAGGCACGGGCGTGGAGTATACGCTTGGTGTGTGTGGCTAATCACGTGGTGATTTTTGCGACGCTGCCTGCTCCCAATATTTGACATGCACTAAAGCCAAAATCACATGTCAAGTTCGATGAGCACCCGTGATCGTACTTCAGCACAACTTACTCGTGCCTAATATGGCTCGATCAACTTTTTTTTTCAGAAATTAGCAGAAAGGGTGTATGATCGGTATGGCAACAAAGGGGGATAAATGGTGCCTCAAAATTTCTCAAGTATTCAAATGCTTTACTTCAATAGCTACAGAGCTATTATGAAGATTAAGAGTAGAGGCTAACACAAAACCAACAAATCAAGAAGCCAAAAATCAAGAAATGAACATTAATTGTGGTAGTTCTACAACAATATTGCGGTAGTACCGCTATAGTACAGTGGTACCTCACTCATTGTCGTTAGTTCAGCTATAGTGATTCAGCCCCGATGAACAGTGAAATCATCACTATTTTAAAATTAATAATACATGTAACTTTTGATCCATGAGTTCAAATCACTTAAAACTTGACATGCACCTTTTCTAGAATTTTAGGAACCTATTCTAATTAAAGATCAAGAGAATCGTTACCAAATGTCTTACCTTTTTGCATTTGAAGGAAGAGTGCACCAAAACAGGGCAAAAATAAAAAACAGTGAATACAACTTGCTCGTGGGTGGATGATGGTCAAGATGACTTTAGATGTATTCTCACATATTATAGCAAACTAGAACACCAAAAAATCAAACCAAAATCCTCATAGCACAAAATCACTTGGTGATGCCAAAAATAAACAAAATTGAGTTTCTTCATGAACTTGCTACCAAAGTGCCTACATGGGTGAGATTAATTTTCAAAGGTATCTCTTATACATCCTTGCACAACAAGATCAAGAAGAGGAAAGCAAAAAAAAACAAGACAAGTGTAAATCAATCAACACAAGAGATAGTCATGAAGATGAATAAAGATTGATATATTGATACTTGAGGAAAAAAATTTACACCCATTCCACCTTGGAGAACAGAGAGCACACCACAAGTACTCTTCTCTCAAACCTAACCTATTGAGAGGAAGGTTGGATGGATAATTATAAGTCTCCATCCCAATCTCTTAAATAGATAGGCTAGCCAACCACATCTAACCCTTAGTGAATACTATATCCACTTAGCACAATGGAAGAAAACCGATAACTTCTACACACGGGTTTCAACTCACTCACTACACTTATGCATGCTTTTTAAAACAAATAAACTCGAATCCACTAAGTCTTAGCCTTGATCCATCTTGATCATACCAGCTTCTTCTTGACCTAAACCGCTTTCCCAAACGCTGTCTAAGTGCTACGGTTGTACTTGAAGGTAGTTTTCGGTATTTTGGCTAAACTACTAAAATACCCTTTCTTGACCCGGTCATCTCCTTCCATTACAAGCAATTGCCATACTTACCACGTGTAAGTGCACCACTTGGCTTATCATACGTTGGTAAGTCTCTCCCATTCTAGTTCATCAGACCACGCGTCACTTGGACCAACCAAGCCACGTGGTGCAACCTGCCATTTGAACTTCCCTTCAATATTTTTCGCTTTTCTCGTACCATCCTTAAGCTCACTATCTCATCGACATCTTCATCGTTATGGACCTCAGCTCCTCTACGAGTGTAGTCCCCAATTCTCGCGGTTGATCATAGTTGACTCTAAGCGACCCTACACATCCAAAGATAAAGAAATCGTTTTCGGATACAAGTTCTTCACAATTTAACCCACGTTAGTCAAAACATGTTTCATGCAACATTAATGTACTAATCTATGTCAACTCAGCTCAATCCATGACTCAATTTCCCAACATCCAAAAAAAGTCACTCTATACCGGTACTACCGCTCACCACAAGCTGGTACTATCGCACCCATGCACATCACAACTGAACTTCTCTAAAAATTAGCTACCGCCAAGTAAACCACAGTACTACCGCTCTGCGGTATAACCGCTGTCAGAAAACGATCTAAACAAAATGCAATCTTTGTAAAATCAAATAATCTCTTTACAAAACTTACAATGATTGATCATAATATTATTCTAAACATTCTCACGTGATCCTTTAAAGGGAAATGACTCTCAGTCCATTCCAAGTTTCCAACTCACCGAATATTTTTCCCTCTAGTTTTTCTTTGTTTGTACCGGCCGGTGTGCATGGAGCTACACCAAACGCCCGCAGCACGACTATCTAACGAGCTGTGTACGTGACATATGACAACAGCCTACGAAGGTGGTGCTCATTTGGGCTTTTTTTGGTGGCTTATGGTTGAAAAGCACTGCAGCTGGCTGAAAAAACGCTGTAGCTGACAGAGGCTTATTTAGCACAATTAAATTTAAAAAAATTTAAAATATAAAAATATGTTAGCCCATTACATATAATACAAACAAATACGGGAAAAAAGAACCGGCAAAAAAGCTCAACAAAAAGCCAAAAGTTCAGAAAAAGACGAAATTTATGAATAGTGAAAAATAAGCCGGAAGCTAAAAGATGAAGCCAAAACGATTAAAGCCTAAAAATTGTTGACATGCAACGCATCTAACCCACCTAGAATTTACTAACCCTACTGAAAATGACAAGCTAGCACACGTATTAGGGCTTGTTCTTTTCCTCCGAAGCTGGCGACTTTTGGCTTTTGCTACAGTACTTAACTTTCAAACGGATTATTTTCTCAAGACAGGGTCTACAAGTTAAACGATCTACACGTTAAAAGCCCAACATCTGTACCAGCCAAAATCGCAAGTGAGTATCTGTCTCTCCGTAATCTGTATCGTAAACAGCCAAAATTCAAAAAATTTAGCCAAAAATCATAATCCACAGCCGAAAAGAACATACCCTTAGATCCATTTAAAGTGATTGATCATCTCCTCCTGCCAAGCGTCAAATGAAGCCGTCAAAATGCCAAATTGTGAGTCCTGAGCCATGGACCGTGAAGTAAGCCACACTTTTCTCCGTTAAGCTTGCTTAAGAAGGAAACTCGCATTACTTTGGAAGATCACTCTCCGTTAGTGCTTGCCATAATTACTCTGGCTTTCCCGTCCAGTTTGCAGCCGAAGCAATGCATCAATCGATAGGCTGTAACGGTTTCGAAATGCTAGCGCGATTAGGATGCCCCAGTTTTCCTTGCAAATGCAAATGCCGGTGTTAACCTTTTCAGAGTGGAAACAAAAGGCACCAACTTCCACAGCTGTTTTCGTTCCATTGATGGGACGCCGGTGTTTGTGGATGAGTGTCGTTAGAGGGAAGAAAACCTTTCCGGAGCCGTATCATCCAAAGAAAGGCAACTCAGTGTGTTACTCGTACTCTGCTGCTCTGGTACGTAGCATGTATGGATGTGGCTTATTGGCACTGTGTCGCGCTGATGATAGCTGGGAAGAGGAAGGACTTATTGGGCCTGTTGTTTTGGTTTGTGGCTGAAAAATAGTAACAGTTGATAGGGAGATTGTGGAAGAGTATGGAGTAAGAGAAATTTACGTATAATTTTAGTCGATATAGATGAAGTCCATTTGAAAACTATTTATTGTAGAAAAATTAAAAGTTGAAATCGAAAACAAGAGACCCATCCATTATTTGGGCTATTTGGAGAACATAATGACTTCTTGGGCTGAGTATCTACGGCCCTATTGTGGATCGGGCCTAATGTTGAGTTATGGACAAAACCAACAATTCCTTTAAGTGGGCTGGACAACAATTTGCCGCGCTAGTCCTAGGGAGGCCCAACTAATGTCAAGACCAACTTGGGTATACGTTTCTAGCCCTGGTACTTGCAGACTAGCATGAAACATGCGAATGCGATACCATCACAGCGCGTCGGGACTCCAGCCTGCACCACATTTCACACCCAAAAAGTCCATTAAAAATCAGCAAGAAGGAAACTTATGGACTTTTACAATGTCTCTTCATTTGCTTCTACCGCATGCATCCATTTGTACCTTCATATAGTTTTATTTTTGGATGAAGTATCTCAACACCAGTTGTAATTCGCATGCCTTCAGATCTGTTTGGAACATCAGAATTTCGTAGAAAAATAACAACTATTTCTAAAACCTTATAAACTTCTTATATTCTAAACGGGAACTGGTAGGTGTTATGTTCTGTTTCAGTTTTTAACGAAGAAAAAGAGCAGGGGGTAAGATATTCGCACACGGACAACGCTCAGGGAAAAAAAGCCGAGGACAAAAAAATTACTCAGAATTATGCTCCTTCTCGAATCCCGTTCATATGCCAAAAGTTAAGCCTGGCAAATAGAAAAATGCCAAAAGAAGAGACAATGCAGAGAGAAGGTGGCTAAACCGTTGATGTTTTTATTTTTCACTAATTAAACATATCAAAAATAATAATCACTGTAATATTATTTTAGCTAAAAACTAAAAATCATAGTAATTTTTTGGCCCTGCTCAAAAGAGTTTTTTTGAGTGACTTATGGCTGAAAAGCACTGTAGCTGGCTAAAAAACATTGTAGCTAACGGAGACTTATTTAGCATAATTAAATTTAAAAAAATTTAAAAATAGGAAAAATATGTTATCCCATCATGTATAATTCAAACAAATATGAGAAAAAAGAACCGACAAAAAAGCTTTAAAAAACTAAATATATAAAAAAGTCGAAATATATAAATAGTATAAAATAAGGGCGTGTATAGGCATCATCCGGATGTTTTCTTTCTAACTATCATCCAGTTTTGAGACCGTTGGATTAGATCCAACGGCCCTTTTTTTTTTGGAGGGGGGAGATTTTTTTTGAGGAGGGGGAGATTTTTTTGGAGGGGGTGGGGGAGAATTTATGGTCGTTGGATCTTTAATCTAATGGTCATAAATCTAGATGATGGTTAGGAAGAAAATATCCGAATGATATTTATCAACACCTATAAAATAAATCAGAAGTACAAACCAAAACGAACGGGCCAAAATAGGAAAGCCACGGCACGCCAGCAGTTGAACGGGCCCAAACCAAACACCGAGCACCTCCGCTCCATACACCCGATCTCGCTGATGCTCCTTCCCGGCAACACCCGCACGACTCATCGTACAGCCGGTCCTCCCCGCGTTCCCCTCTCCCCACGTTCGTGCAGAACCCTAAATCCTCCCCAAATTTCCCTCCAATTCGTCGCGCGAAGTAAGTACAATTCCCCCCCTACGCTTCGTCGCCCCAATTTGTTCAGTGTCCAACTCGATAATTAGATCCGAACACCCGCTCTTGCGTTCTTAGGGTTCCGACCGCGGCGAGCGCGAGGCCTCGTTCCGGGGGAGGAGGAAGATGGCGACCTGCCGCAAGCTGGCGCGCGTCGACGTCGCCGAGCTGAAGCAGCGGCTGGTGAAGCGGCTCGGCCGGCAGAAGTCCAGCAAGTACTTCTTGCACCTCACCAGGCTGCTGAATCTGAAGCTGACCAAGATGGAGTTCGACAGGCTGTGCTACGCCACCATCGGGAGGGAGAACATTGCGCTGCACAACTCCTTTATCAGGGGGATCATAAGCAATGCTCTGGCGGCGGGGGTGCCTCCGCCGAGCCGGCAGGCGGCGACGGGGCAGTCGGGGACGACCACGGCGTCGAGCGTGCAGTGCGGGGGTGCCGCCCTGCCGAAGGCGGGGAATGCAGGGGCAGTGGTGGATTCGGGAGATGGTGAGTTGGCGAGGGAGCGAGCGGTGGTCGGGAAGGTGCTGTCAGTGGAGGACGGGGAGGAGGTGGAGCAGGTGAGCTCTGCTCCATGTGTTCAGAGTCAAAGCCCGGTGGCAGCGCCATTGGGAGTTTCCATTGCGGTGAGCGATGGTCTGAAGATGCGGAGGTTGGATGATCCTATGGTGTCATGTTATGATTCCGGACATCTGCTGGATACAGGTTCTTTGTGCGAGGGTTTGCAGCGGCGGTTGAGCAATGATGGCATTGGAGTGACTGTGCAGGGAGTTGATGCTTTGAATCATGGGTTAGACGAGTTTTTACGGAGGTTGATAAAACCATGCATGGATATGTCGAGGGTAAGGTCCAGTGGTAGAAGAATTAGAATGAGTGGCTTGCAACAACCCAATCATGGTCGTTGTACAACGTTGCAGGATTTTGCAGTTGTTGTGCGATCTGATCCACATTTGCTTGGGACAAATTGGCCTACACAGATTGAAAAGATACAGGCAATGCCATTTGGAGAATGAGCCAGATTGCCCTGTTCTAATTTATGAACTTTCCGAAAAGATGCAGTTCGTTGGAAATTATTGTCATTGAAGTAAATGTGGCTGTGGACCAACAGGGCTACAAAATATGAGGATTGCATTACTCACAAGCAATTCCAAGGTGCAACAAGTGACCAATGGGAGCTGTGATGGACAGCGTAGCATAAATTCTTTGTTGGAAATTGAGGATTGCCAATATAAAAGGGAGAATTGATACGGCTGGTTGATGATGTCCTGGTTCAAACTGAGCAACTCGTCAATAACTGCACTTACAATGCTTGGCATGAAACACATGTTCTGATAGCACTTCCAGGGATTCTTTGTGGTGTTGTAATAGTGCATTTTTCCTTATTGCAAATTGAATTGGAATCATTTTTTGCAGTGATCATAAGAGTTATACCTCCATTGCTCCTGTACATTGTACTCAGATTATGGCAACTACTGCTTGCAATTAGGGTACAAGTTCGTACCCTTTGAATAATAAATATATAAGCTTTATTTACTCATGGACTTACAGATCTATCCTATGGCTGGAATGTAACTTCTTTCTAACACATGGGAATGTAACTAAATTACAGTTTATGTTGCCAGGAATTTATGATACTTGCGGTTTCAACTGAATCGGTTTTGCAGTATTCTAATTTTCTGTTGATTCCAGTGCCCCTGTTACTTGAAATTGACATGCTCTGTGCTAGTAGAATATAAAATGGTATTGCTGGCGCATGCCTGTTAGAGAAGCAGTCTCTGCATGCCGTAATGCAAGGGATGGACCCAGTCTCTCGGCGCAGCGCTCGCCATGACACAGTTAGTTAGTTAGACTAACGTTGTACTGTATCTGTATAAATGTTCACCCTGAGATCAATGAAGATATGCGGTTGATCAATTCTTCCTCTTTCATGGTATCAGTGACCGACGGATCCTCCTTCAATCCGTTCGCCACAGCTTCCGCACCCATGGTGTCTTCCCCTTCCCACTCCGACGCCTCCTTTGACTCTGACCTCATTCCACCAGAACCCGCTGCTGCTGCTGTTCTCCAGACCGTCAACATCCGCTCCCACGTCCCTGTCACGCTCGACCTCGACGACGGCAACTACTCCCAATGGCGATGCTTCTTCGACTCCGTTCTTGGCAAGTTCGGTCTCACGGCGCACGTCCGGTCGCCGACGCCGACAGCGGAGCGCACCGGCAAGTGGCATCTCATCGACTCCTGCATCGTCAATTGGATCCTCACCACCGTCTCCAAGTCCGTCTTCGACATCGTCCACAAGCCACATCTCACCGCCTACTCCTTGTGGTCCGCCGTCGAAGGGCTCTTCCTCGACAACGAACTGCAACGCGCCGTCTACCTCGAGGCCGAGCTGCGCACCATGCATCAAGGTGACATGTCCATCAACGACTACTGCACCAAGCTCAAACGCCTCGCCGATCAACTTCGCGACATCGGCCACCCCGTCTCCGAGCCGAGCCAGGTTCTCAACCTGCTCCGGGGCCTCAGCCCACGTTACCGTCATCTCAAGCCGGTGATTACCGCCAAGTTCCCACCCCACTCCTTCATGAGCGCTCGATCGTTCCTGATCCTGGAGGAGCTCAGCGAGAAACACGACGCCAAAGCCGAGGCTGGGCAGGCCCTCACCGCCGGGCATGGATCCGGCCACAGCAACGCCGCCGGGCATGGATCCGGCCGCAGCAACGCCTCCGGCGACACGTCCCGTGCTACCGGATCCGCTGCCGGCAGCTCCAGTTCGGGTGGCTACGGCAACCGTCCCCAGAAGTACAAGAAGCGCGGGCGCGGCGGCGGCAGCACCGGTGGCGGCGGCGGCGGCCATCGCTCCCAGGCCCCCACGGGACCCTGGACCGCGGGTTACAACCCATGGACCGGCTACGTACAGGCCTGGCCCACCCCCTTTCGGGCCCCCGGCGCTGGCGTCTTGGGGCCTCGCCCGCCTCTTCAGCAGCAGCAGGCCATGATGGCCTATCAGGTTCAGGCTCCCACCCCTCCTGGCGGATCAACAGGGGCCTGGGACCCATCGTCGCTCTACACGGCGCTGTCCACTGTCGGCGTGCCCAACCAGCCTCCGAGCGCCACCGAATGGTACCTCGATACCGGCGCAACTACTCATATGGCTTCATCCCCTGGTAACTTCCCCATCACCCACCTCACACCTTCCTCCTCGGTGATTACAGTCGGCAATGGTGCCCGATTGCCCGTTTCTCACCAGACCTTCAGCTCAATTCCAACATCCTCCTCCCCTCTTTATTTACGGAATGTTCTTGTTGCTCCTTCTTTGATTAAGAACTTAATTTCTGTCCGGCGGCTTACTCGTGATAACAATGTTTCAATCGAATTTGACCCCTCTGGTTTCTCAATCAAGGATCTTCCAACGCGGGTGGAGATGCTCCGATGTGAAAGCAGCGGGGATCTTTATCCACTTCGGTTCCAGCCACACCAAGCACTCACAGCCTCATCGTCATCAGCAATTTCTTTGTGGCACCAACGCCTTGGACATCCAGGAAATAATGTTCTTTCTCAAGTTCTAGCTAGTTTTGATTTCACCTGTAATAAATCAGTAGCACATACATGCTCTTCTTGCCGCATGGGAAAACATGTTCGTTTGCCTTTCAGTGATTCCACCACAAAGACTCATTTTCCTTTTCAATTAATACATTCCGATGTTTGGACCTCTCCTGTGCTGAGTCATTCAGGTTACAAATACTATGTAGTTGTGCTCGATGATTATACGCACTACCTCTGGACCTTCCCTCTACGGCAGAAATCCGAGGTCCTGCCCACTCTGCGTGCCTTTCAGGCATACGTCAAAACTCAGTTCAGGCTACCCATTCTTGCTCTCCAAACAGACAATGGGAAAGAATTCGATTCTACCGCCCTCCGTCTCTTCCTCGCTGAACATGGCATTCACTTTCGCCTCTCCTGTCCTTACACCTCTCAACAGAACGGGAAGGCTGAACGAGTGCTCCGCACACTTAACGACTGTGTTCGTACTATGCTTCTTCACAGTGCAGCTCCGCTGGCGTTCTGGGCCGAGGCTCTGTCCACGGCAACTTACCTCGTCAACAGACGACCTTGCCGTGCCACCGGAACAACCACACCGTTTGAACTCCTCTTCGGTGTGGCACCAACCTACGACGAGCTACGTGTGTTCGGGTGCCGCTGCTTTCCCAACCTCACAGCCACCACGAGTCACAAGCTCGCCGCCCGCTCCACGCCGTGTGTCTTCATCGGCTACCCCGCGGATCACCGCGGCTACCGTTGCTACGACACCGCGACGCGTCGGGTGATCACTTCGCGACACGTTGTCTTCGACGAACAGGTGTTTCCCTTCCGCGAGACAACCGATGCTGCCGCGGCGCCACGACATCCTATGGCGCATGACGATCCTCCACCTCGCCCTCTTCCACGCCGTGCGCGCGCCGCGACACCTCCAGCACCAACGACACTGCATCTCGCCGCCCGCCTCCCTCCTCATCCGACGCGCGCACGCACGGCTCATCTGGCGCCACATCAGTCAGCGCCAACGACTGTGAGTTATTCCCCCACGACAACGCCACCGGCTACGACACCGCTCGATGACGTCCAGCTGCACCAGGGACCCCTCGACGTTGCCCACCCCGCGGCGCCAGCGTCACAGCCAGTCGTCCTCGAGCCGTCCGCGTCGCCACCACCTGCTGTCACAACGCCGGGATCCCCTTCACAATCCACTCCAACCGCGGCGCCACAAGCTGCTTCGGCGCCCGTCCATCACATGGTGACCCGGGGCAAGGCAGGCATCTCCAAGCCAAATCCCAAATATGCTCTTCAGACGGCGACTGCCTCATCAACAACGCCCACATCCACGGTATCGCCGATCCCTTCGTCGGTTTGCGCGGCACTCAAAGACCCAAACTGGCGGACTGCGATGCAACTCGAGTTCGACGCCTTGCAAGCCAACAACACCTGGACGCTCCAGGAGCGGCCGCGCGGCGCTCGGATCATCACAGGCAAGTGGGTGTTCCGCCACAAGTGGAACCCGGATGGAACCCTTGACAGGTACAAGGCCAGGTGGGTGGTGCGCGGCTTCAACCAACGCCCCGGGATCGACTTTGGCGAAACGTTTTCGCCGGTCGTCAAACCAGCCACCATCAGGACGGTACTTACCCTAGTGGCGTCCAAGCGGTGGCCGGCACATCAACTCGACGTCTCCAATGCATTCTTGCACGGGAACCTGCACGAGACGGTGTTCTGCAGCCAGCCGACTGGCTTCGAACATCCTGAGCGCCCCGACGCCGTGTGCCTACTCTCTCGATCGCTCTACGGCCTTCGTCAAGCACCACGACAGTGGTTCCTCCGCTTCGTCGCGTACGTCACCAGCCTCGGCTTCGTCCAGTCTCGTGCCGACACCTCCGTCTTCGTGCTTCGTCAAGGGACCGACGCCGCGTACCTCCTCCTCTACGTTGATGACATGATCTTGTCAGCCTCGTCTTCACGGCTTCTTCAAACCATCGTCAACAAGCTGAAGCTCGCCTTCGCCATCAAGGATATGGGGCCCCTCCGGTTCTTCCTCGGCATCGACGTTCAACGTGACGATGGTGGCTTCTTTCTGTCAAAAGGGAAATATGCCAAGGAAGTCCTCGAACGCGCCGGCATGAGCAACTGCAAGGCTGTTGGCACGCCGGCTGACGTTCGACCAAAGGCGTCTGGCAACGACGGCATGCTTATCTCCGACCCATCTTGGTACAGGAGTATGGCGGGGGCGCTCCAGTACATAACCCTTACTCGGCCGGATATAGCATACGCCGTCCAACAAGTGTGCTTGCACATGCACGCGCCACGCGACATTCATCTGACCATGCTAAAAAGGATCCTGCGCTACATCAAGGGAACATCCAGCCTCGGGCTTCGTCTTCACCGGAACGCGACGCTCGGCCTCACGGCGTACACCGACGCGGACTGGGCAGGTTGCCCGGACACGCGGCGATCGACGTCCGGGTTCGCGGTGTTCCTCGGAGACTCGCTCGTGTCCTGGAGCTCCAAACGGCAGACAACCGTGTCTCGGTCCAGCGCGGAGGCTGAATACCGAGGCGTGGCAAACGCCGTCGCAGAATGCTCCTGGCTCCGACAGCTTCTCGGCGAGCTGCACTGCACTGTACAGGGCGCCACGATTGCGTACTGCGACAACGTGTCTTCGGTCTACATGGCGCGCAACCCTGTACATCATCGGCGGACGAAACACATCGAGCTCGACGTCCACTTTGTTCGAGAAAAAGTGGCGCTCGGCGAACTACGCGTTCTGCACATACCAAGCGCACGCCAGTTCGCAGACATCTTCACGAAGGGACTGCCGTCAGCCTTGTTCGATGAATTCCGAGACAGTCTCTGTGTAGGCAAGCCTGCAGCAGGGACTGAGGGGGGGTGTTAGAGAAGCAGTCTCTGCATGCCGTAATGCAAGGGATGGACCCAGTCTCTCGGCGCAGCGCTCGCCATGACACAGTTAGTTAGTTAGACTAACGTTGTACTGTATCTGTATAAATGTTCACCCTGAGATCAATGAAGATATGCGGTTGATCAATTCTTCCTCTTTCAATGCCAAAGGCAATTTCACCAGATATTCTAGACACAGATTTGTTGGATATTCATATTCTGGTATTCTGATATGATGGTATTCATTCTTTGCTGACTTGATAATTGATACATCTTGGTCCAGGTATCCATAAGCTGTTCGAAAGTTATTCAAATGGTTTTATGGTAACATCACCTGCACTAAGGATGCTTTGCATTACAACTGTGAAATTCTATTTTGTAGCAGCTATTCTTTAATGTGAATTTTCACCACAGCAGTGATTGAAAGACTGATCAGTTCTTTCAGCAATGTATATCTCAGTAGAGTAATTTGACTCAGACTACTTGACTGCACCGTAATAATGTTTTTCCTCTTAGGAATGGTACGGCTTATGTCCTGGCTTTCATCTTTTGTCGATCTTTCTTTTTGCTGGACACGTAGTTGAACTAGTTATCTTTGAACAAACAGTATTGCATGATTCACATCAAGCAGAACTGGAGCTATATCTGCTCATCTTGAGGTTTAATGAAAGTATGGTGTCATTAGTGGAATTTTTCGTTATATCCTTGTGGTATGAGAAATGCAGTTTATACATTACGATTTGATTATTTGCATGCCTGCAACTAATGTTTATTTGAGGTTGTCATATAGATATGCTGCCCACTCAAAACAGGGAAGTTGCTTGGAATCGCTATCTGGAAATGTGAGGTTTGGTTGACCAAAGTTGTTTGGCTGACCCCAAGTTGCTACTGGCTCAGAAGTCATGTGATTGATGGTAGATATTGGATGAACTCTAATGGTTGTTAGAAACCATTTTCTCCAGTTCTCGTGCTCTTATGATATTTTCAGGTTCTTAATTTGCTTCGTGCCTTGAAACACGTCTACAAGAGAATGGGATTCGGTAGGATGGAAGTATGTCCTTTTTTCTGTTTAACTACCTGTACTTGCATCAACTGCCTCATTGCTCAAATATGTAATGTACTTTGCTGTTTGCTCCCTCTAGTACTCTATCGGAGGCAAACCAGCAGTCAAAATATCGAATTACTGCGATGGACTATTTTTGCAATATGCTCTGCATCTAGCTCTTTGTTCTGCCATTTTTACAGGGTTCTCGAGTCACATTTCTGAAATCGCAGCCTTGCAGGAATTCTGGTTAGCACTGCTTCCCGTCGAAGTTGAACATAAGTTTTCTTCGTTTGGAAGTGAAAGGATGTAGTCTAATTTCCAAGTTGAGTAAAACAATACAATCACTACAATACCGTGAATCTGGTTATTCTATACTATGACGTCATTAGCTCACTTTCCTGCTTGTCCTTACAAAATCGCAAATCCCATCGGAATTGGAAGTTGGGACTGTATGATAAATCTAATAATGACTTGTGGCTGAAAAAGGTGCCTGAAACTCGCGCAAGAAATACATTGGTTTCAGTTGTCATACTGTGTGTGCTATTTTTCTGTTCCATACTTTATTTTAGGCTTAGAAAAATACTAGTGATGTTTTGGATCTTCTTGGTCTGATAAAAAGGAAAAAAAGCTGTACATTTTTATATGATTGAATACCAGTTTCGCATCAGCTGCATAGTTTAAAATGTTCATGCGCACAATTCTGAGATATTCAGAAAGAAAATGGAGATGTCTTCATCCAATCAAAATGGCATGATATTCCCCTTTTTATTTTTTTCTGTCCATCGTCTCCTAGTGAATATCACATGTGCACAAGCATTATTCGGCTATTTCATAAGCCGATGCTTTCATGAGATTTGAGCCCCTTTTTATACCAAAATCCACATCATTCACCACAACATTTTCTGAAATGCTGGAGACTTGGCTTTTCCATTTCCCCAATTCAGGAAATTGAGAACGGTCTGACATTTCTGTGCAGGAAAACCAAACCACTAAGTGCATTGCTGGCCGCAGCACCTACTTTAAAAAGTGTTATAGTCCACATTTTTTTTAAAAAAAAATGGGGCAGGAGAGAAATGAAAAGAGTTCCAGTACATCCCCGAGTCGAAGACGAAGGGCTACAGAGTGATCAATATAGTCTATTTATTTCATTATTATAGAAGGATCATAAATTACCTCTGCTGTGTGTTTGGAGCGATTTTATGGATTTTCCATTATTATTTCTACGTGAAAACTTTCACGAACTCCCGTATGCTGTGGCCACTTGTGAGTTACCGTTTGTAAAAATTTTGCACAAATTTTCTTTCACTTGCATATATACCAGCTCGCTTTCCATTGGATTCAGACGTACAATCCTTAGCTCCGCGGATCTGTCACGAACCAGCGTACGTTAAGCTGAAGTTGTTGTCGCTTAGAAGTAACAAACACCGGTGTGTTCTGCACTGGTTGAGCCTTGCTGACTGCTTGAGTACGTCAATTGCAAGGGCTAGCAATCGCAACAGCCTAGCCCTAAAAAATGGTACGTGCTTTGCTCATCTTCGCACGCTCATTCTGATCATTCCAGTTGTACTCGAGCTATATATCTCCTGGTACACTTGTATCCTCTCGTCAACGGCCTTTTTAATAAGAGGAGAACGTAATTAAGCAAAAGTAGGAACTTTTTACTGACTGAAATCTCTTGTTGAAGAGAATTTTCACTGGCACAAGCAAAAAAAAAAAATCAAAAGTTGTTTTTGAGTTTTTTTTACATCTCGATCGATCAACTCGCGATCATCTCTCTCTACTCTTATTCCAACTTCTGCATATATATGTACCATCCATTTCTCTCGCCCCTCCTAGCCGGGACGATCGGTCTCCCAAAACTTCGCCATGACAGTCTCGAATCGAGAACAAGAAGAGCTCCTTCGAAGCTCGCCGAGAGCCGAACCCGAGCTTGAAATCGAGGCACGAGACCAGAAAGCTTGCGGTCTTTGATCTTTCCCCAGCGATCGAGAACCAGTAGAAAATGCTTCTTTACGCCGTTCATTCTTCAGGCTCAGTCCATCGCTCAGAACGCGCAGCAGTAGGAGACGAACCGGCTCCACGCCACCTTCCTCTTCCTGGAGCCGGCGGCCGCCGCGACGGCCGCGGCTGCCGCGGCCTCCTTCTGTGCCAAGGGCACGGGAGCGTCCGTCTTCCTCAGCATCTCCCACATGACGTGCACGTCGCGGTACTCGCACGTCCTCACCTCCTTCTTCAGCTTCCTCAGCCCTGCAGCGCAAGTCAATCGATCCATCAGAAACAAATCCAAAGTATCCATTTTCCAACAACGCCGCCGCCGCCGACGACGACGACAGAGAAAGATATATGACCGCGGCCGTTGGCAAGAAAGAAGACAACGACCGAGGAGCTAGCTCAAGTAGTGAACGTACCGGTGGTTCGCCGGAGGCCGAGGCGGGCGGCGATGCCGAGCCAGACCCTCTTCACCGGCACGGCAGCTCGGTCCACGCACATCTTGCTCTCTCTCTCTCTCTCTCTCTCTCTCTCTCTCTCTCTCTCTCTCTCTCTCTCTCTCCGGAACTGTGCTTTCTTGGCTTCTCCTCTCTTTGGTGGTATCACTCTCGCCTTGGCCAAGCTCCTGCCGCCCGCTGCCTCGGTGCAGCAGAGAAGCAAAGCCCAGACGGAGTCGTGGCTAGTTTCGGTCGTGGCCGGGAGCTTTTATAGCTGGAGCCAAAGAGCGGCACGGGAGTCAGGTGGGGGGCAAGGGAGATGCGCGTGCTGCGATCACAAGAAACATTTCGGGCGCGGATCCGTCGGCGAGGCGTCGTCAACTGATTTGGACGCCCGGCCGGGGCGGGCCGTGAGGTGGTCGCTATCCGCGGCCGCGCCTGCGCACTGTGCCACAGATGTCGCTGTTTCCGGCGCGCGGCTTCCGGGGGCGTTCCCTCGGGATGCTGGCGCCCGCGCACGCGCACCGGGGAGCTGCCGCGTGCGGGGATCCGACGGCTCGGGCGACGTGAGCTGGTAACTGCTCCCCCGAAAAAAAGTCAAGTTTGGTTTCGATTTTGCCTTTTCATCCGTCCAGACCCCAGACCGGTGAAGTGAAAGGGGCCGTGTAGCGTATCTGTCTTTGATCTCGGCCTGGTGTTACATCGCCGGTTCTTTTTAACTGCGGCTTTTGGTTTTTGTTACGATTTATAATTTTTGGACTGTTTGTTTGAGAGATTATGAACTAACAAAAATTCACATGTAGTTTTTTCGATATAAATGAAGTCAGTAAAGTATATACTACAATTAACTAGTAGACTCTATCTTGAAAAAAATACTCCGTTTAAAAGCTAGTTACTGTAGAAAAGCTGAAAAGCAGCTTTTAAAAGCTGAAAAGAACAGGGCCACATGTATCTCATGCTTGCTTTTGATTAAGTGCTAGCTGTGGCACGAATGGCGCGCGATCATGTAACTAGTTAGTACATATTAATCTGAGAAAAACATTCAATTAGAAGATATATACTTTCTCTATTCATAAATATAGATCCGTATTGTTACACTTTTTAAACTTTGATCATTAATATATGTTAATATATATAGATTGACTATATATAAAAATAATATTATTAGATTTATCTTACAAAAATATATATATTATCAGCATATTATGATAATAAATTATAATTAAAGTTTTGTATTGAAGATCGTAAAAATTTAAAAATATTCTATATTTATAGACGGAGAGAGTATGCAGGAAGATCATTGGTTATTTGTTTGCCAGAAGTATCCCGTGATCGATGGAAACTGTACGGGATTCAAGTGAAAACCGATTTGACAATTGTTACCACCTATTCCATTCGAAAACAGTTCAGAAATATTGCTATTGAAAATAGTTCAAAAGTAGGTCCTCATCAATCATAGTTTGTAGGCCATGGCAAATTAATTGGATAATTGATCTCGATCTTCACCAGGACATGCAACCAATTCCTTAGACAACTAATAGTTGTTCAATTCATCGTACAGCCACTGATATTCAAGTGCTCATCTAGTAACCGAGCGCACTTCCATCCAAAAAAAGCTGCCCATCGCGACATCGCCGACTCATGATCATGTCTCGTCAGACTCAAGGGTCTGCTTGCTTTCACCTTTATCTAGTACGGCCGCACCACTGCACAATTGGGGCGCATTTCTTAAGTTAAAAGTCAGACATAAATAGTATCAATATCTATTTTTTCTATTTTATATTTTACTTCACAAGTCTTTAGTCTGTCAGTGAACAAAAATTATCTGCTTCTTTTATACTCTACACAGGATATAGAAAGTAGGGGTATAAACAGAATAAATACGGAGAGATTAATCGCTGAGATATTAAAAGAAGATCACTTAGTATTTCCCACTTGCTCAGATCCAACAATTCGCATATCTGTTATCATGTTCCTAAGTGAAGTCGCAGCATGCTTGTTAGTAATATGCCCTAGAGGCAATCATAGAAATGATTGTATCACTTCTATATTTATGATATTTTTGAATAACATGTTATTTTGTCCATTGAATAAATATCTTTTATATTGATCAACAAGTATGTGACTTATTCGTGGAACTTTTTATTCATATCTTGATGTTATTCTAAATTATCTTTGATATTATATCATTATATAGAACGATCATGATTTATAGATCAACACATGTATCGATTAATTATTATGTTTCCACGAATCATGGATATGGGGATATCAAATTAATAACGTGGGCACATGTTAGGAAACATGGTGTTAGATTGATCTACCATGAGACACTACGAGAATTGTTCTATTCTTAAATGTCATTAGTTGGTCTCATATATAGTTTACGTAGGATCCTTAGAATTGAGATCGTCATAGTTTTCTGCAAATGTAATAATTTACTTAGAGGTTACTAAATACTACTCTGTAATTGGGTAGTCATAAAGGTAGCTTTTGGTTTTACTACGAAAAATGCAGAGTGATGTGAACGATCAAGATAGAATTTACCCCTTCTATATAATGGGAAAGATATCTATGAGTCTCTCGATATGGTTGGATTAAGAAAATGCATGACCATACTGAATATAGTTGAGGAGTTAATCACAAATTGAATAATCCACTATAGGTTTGAGTAAAAAAATTGAGCTATCATAGCATGACATGCTTCTTGTCTTAAATTTGATATGGTGTCATGAGGTAAAGGGATCAATACATAAACATTATATATGTTTGTCTGATATGATTTTTATGCATATGTGAGAGTCGTTATGTCCTACTAGGGACCGCTACCGATTTATAGACCGGAAAGGACTTTTTGGGCTATGACCGAATATACATGAACCTATAGGGTCACACAGTTGATTAGTTGGAATGATAATGGTTTGGATGATAAACTCTAAGTGCTATACGATCTCTACTTGTATTGGATAAGGATCCGGTCGGAGGCTCTCCAAGTAGGATACGATCTCTACTCGTATTGAAAAATGATCTAGTCAGAGACTCTCCAAGTTAAATATGATCTCTAATCGTATCGGATAAGAATCCGATTGGATGCCATATACTAAGAGAGGCGTAGGGCTAAGTGAGGTATCCCAAGACACACCCATCGAAGCCCTAGACTACCTCTCAAAATCCCTACTGTGCACACTGGTGCTAGCACACTGACGCACGACGTTCCATCCCTAAACATGTGGACTTCAATAGAATCGCTGCTACGACTGTGGCGCTAACCTAGGACGATCATGAGGAGAAGACGGTTGGCTCATAAAGATTGACTACAGCTCATGGACGATCGACTGTTTTCATTATACTAATGCACACTATGTTGAACTAACTGTTTCAACTCTTCTTCCATTGTACTGTGCGTCTAATGGTAAAGATCTATGATATCTTACTCGCATGACTTACTAATTTATGCGTTAGAAATTTTTATTTTGCGCTAGTGTAGCCTACCTAGTATCCCAATAGCTTCCTTATACCATCTGACATACAGATACATACTGGAGGACCATATGAGAGGATTCTATATTATGTTATAATGAACCGTTGTAATTTAAAAAGGTCAAAAATTTGAATTGCAAGTCAAAAGAAAGCCATGAGTGCATGTACTTGGGACATAGCTATAGTAAAGGGTTTAAAAATGCCTTCTGCATATTCTTGAGTTGCATTGTTGCCATGCAAGCACACATTAATTGACTCTGTTGTCTTTCCATGCATTTACGTTTTGTCTTTGCATGCTCTTGAGTCTCGTTGACGAAGCAATTTGGTTTGTGAACATTAATTATTCAGCAGATACTTGCATGGTCGAGTTGTTGGCCAGTGGTTCAACCGTCAGGTTTTTCAGATTGAACCGGCAATGGGCAATGGTCTGACTGGTGTGGGCAATCGGTCAGACCTGCTGAAGTTTTTCAAGTTCGGCTGGTTTTTTGAATTTTTTGGTTTTGAATCATAGAATGAGTTTTGGTGTCTAAGGTTTAGATTTATATGTTATATGAGACATGTTACTGTTAATTTAGGTCAAATTATGAAAAACTTGTGCTCAAAAATGATTTCTTTGTCTTGGAATGTATAAGATTGTTTGAAGTCAATCATGATCAACAGTAAGGATCAAGAATATACTCATGGAGGAGCTGAGACTCAAAATAATCGATGATGTTGTGTGAGGTGGTATGCTCAAGTATAGCACGAGAAAGACGGGAAATGTTGAAGAAAGGTTTTAACGGCGGGTTGCGCAATGTGGCTTAGTCAGTTCAAGTGATGTGTGATTTTATAGAATTGAAATGGGAGAGAATTACAGACACGTGGTAAGCCAATGGTGCATATACACGTGGCAAGTATGGCGATTGCTTGTAATGAAAGAAGAAGACCGGATCAATGGAAGGGTATTTTGGTACTTTGACAAAAAACCAGAAAGATTTTGGAAGAAAATCACGGCGTGCGTGCGGCACTTGAGAAAGCGGTTTAGATCATGGAGAAACTGGTTTGATCAAGTTGGATCAATGCTTAGGACTTAGCGGATTTGTGCTAAGTGGATAGTATCTACTAAGAGTTAGATGTGACTGGTTAGTCATCCATTTAATGGGTTAGGATGGTGACTTATTGTTAACCATCCAACATTCCTATCTTGAGACAAAGTGGTGTTAGGGTTTGAGAGAAGAGTGTTATGGTGTACTCTCTGTCTTCCAAGGTGGAGTGGTTGTAAAACTTTCTTCTCAAGTAACAATACACCAATCTTTATTTATCTTCATGAATATTTTTTGTGTTGATTGATTTACATTTGACTTGGTTGGTTTTTCCCTCTTCTCTTCTCTTCTCGCTTATTGATCTTGTTGTGCCAAGAATGTATAAGAGATGGAGAAAGCCTCTAGAAATCAATCTTAATAGCAAGTTCACGAAGTTTTTCAGTTTTTGTTTGGTTTTGGTCTCACCAAGTGATTTCATGATTTGGGCATTTTTTTTGCTTGATTTCTTCGTTGTTCTTATTTGCTATAACATGTGAAAAAAATATCTAGAGTCATATTGACCATCTTCTACCTATGAGCAAGTCATATTCATCATTTTTGTTTTTCCTAGTTTTTATGCAATATTTCTTCAAAATAAAAAATGTCACTTCCAATTTTCATGTTACTTGGAATAGGTTCAGTACATCCTAGAAAAGATGCCTACTAATTTTCATATTATTTGGATCTAAAGATAAAAATTTTATGTATTTTTGTTTGTGAAATGGTGCTGAAATTACTGCTTTGGCGAAAAACACTGTTGCATCGATCTGACCGCTACTGTTCACTGATCTAACCAAAAATCATTGTAGCAGTCATACAACCAGGCAGAAGAAATGGCGTTTTGATCAGTTTTTTGTTTGGATTTTTTTGTGGTGATTGATCTCTAATCTTCATATCTTCTCATAACTATTCGAGTGAAGATCGATGAATACTTAGGGAAAAATTCGAAGACATCATTTATGCTCTCTATTGCTATACCGATCCTACACATATAGATAGATATCGCTTATTCTGTATCATATTTCGTATTTTTCCTTAGAATCGAAGTTTGACATTGATAATACCAAATACCTATTTATCCTTTTGCGTTTGTTGTGTAAGCCTTCGGTTGGTCGGTTGGTGGAACAGAAATTATACGTTCTGTTTGGCAGGCTACTGCACGATATATGAAGCACGAGGCATATTCGACGAGAGGGCCGAAGAAAATGGAAAAGGGCTAGCAAGGTGCATTTCCTATAAGTAGCTAAGCCGACTAGCTGAGATAGTGAGGTTAGAAACCACTTTAATCAACTTTTGCTCCTTGGTAATTAATCATGACTAGTCATATTGTAATAAGTTGTGGGTGCCGCGGCTTAAATCTGGACTTGTAGTTTATTTTATATTATAGCGGTTTTTTACACTGTAGTTACTATTAGGCTTTTCAGCGTAATTAAATTTAAAAATAATAAAATTGATTATCATAAAAAATATAAATGAATAAGAGAAAAAACCAAAAAGCTAGAAAAAAATAAAATTAAAAAGTTAAAAATCAGAAGCTGAAACTCTAATAAACGATACCTCAGGCTTCATCATACTACTTGCACAACCTGTTAGATTCAGCTAGGAGAGGATAGGAAAATTCCTAGATGCAACTGTCAGGCAATACTTGGAGGACATGATCTATACTTAATCATGTTATTCAGATGGTCTGGGCCAATGACATTCTTGCCTTCTCGGCGAAAGCTTCACGGATGTACTACATTTAGTACCGTCAATCAAACATCTATCGTACCTCTGCCCATGAGATCATCCACCGTTCCTTTGTTAACATAAACAACCAACTAGATTCTGCAAAAAAAAAAAAGCTCTCAGAAGATGCTAGCCAAACTGTCCTTGATTGGGTTGCAACCAGCTTTCTTGGCACCTTGGACTTCCTTAATGCCTTTCGCGGGTGCGTCGTACTCGTACGCGCGGTTAGTTGGCTCTAGTTGCACACTCGCTTTGAGTGGGTCGCTCTCAAGCGTCGCGGTCGCCGATGTGAACATACATGGCGCTGTTGCTGACTAAGCTTCGTGCGTGCATGCACCGTGAGCCCGTGACACTGGCTGTCACTCACATCAACTTACAGTTG
Organism: Dendrocalamus latiflorus; assembly: GCA_017311315.1. NCBI lineage: Eukaryota > Viridiplantae > Streptophyta > Magnoliopsida > Poales > Poaceae > Dendrocalamus > Dendrocalamus latiflorus. The sequence continues at coordinate 50,630,238 of CM029612.1, read as the reverse complement.
GGATGGGTTGCAGGTGAGGTCTTGGACGCATCATGTTCTTGTCGGTGTCACGCCAATCTCTGCAGAACGCGGCTTCTCTGTTTCTTTCTCTTTGTCTCTCTTATGTTTTCGTTGATGTGGTAAAGATCTAGAGCACCAGGGAACATGAGAGAGATAGGAAGAATACTCTGGATCTTTGACATATTGATGGGAACACGAGGAAGACAGTGAGAAGGAACACAGAGAAACTGCGTTCCTTTCTGCGTGCGTTTGCTTCGGAAAGATGCTACTTTCTCTGCGTATGTGAACACTCATACCGCACTAGCTAGAGTTTCATCCGCGTAATGCGTTCACCAGGGGAGTACCAGAAGTACTAGTCTCAGACGAGTTCTTGACACTGATTCCTCAGGTTCATATCTGCAAATGGGCGCCGGCTAGAAGAATCTTGCGTCAGTGAATGTCCACTGGCCAGCCACAGATGACTATGAGCTGTATTTTCCATTTTGGCAACGAAGTGCATGCAATGCAAGCACTTCGAATTCTGAAGTCGTCCTCTAATCGCTAGCTCTGGGATTGTGATGAAAGATTTTTTTTTGAGAGAATGAGATGTTCTCAAATATCTGAGCATACACTTGTGTGGCAGGCCTTCTACTTGGACATTTAGATGCCAGTCCATTTGATAGTGGTGCCCCGTTTGAAACTTTAATCGTCAGAAATGGGAGTGCTTATCCACTAATTAAACCACTCTGGGCAGCATGGAAAGCAATTTAGCTAGGATTGTTGGGAGGCAGGTTGTTTAGAGGCTCACAGAGAGCCACCAGGATTAGGGTACGTTAGAGTTTATAATCTTGTTTTCAGTTTAGAAGTTATAGTCGGGGTCGTGTACGAGTGGTCGGAGTCGTGTACGAGTTTGGTTGTGGTTGTATATGAGTTTGTGTCGTATTCGAGTTTGAGTTCGCTTCATAGTCGTAGTTGAGTTGGAGTCATAGTCGTAGTCGTACCCGAGTCGAAGTCGTAGAACAGGGTATAAAAGCGCAGATCCATTGTACCGAGAGAGACACATCGAGTTGACAAGATGTAGTTGAGAGAAGGTACCGAGCAGAGGGTGACCGGCGTGGTCGCAGGCGGTCGGCGTGACCACAGAGCAAAGAGGCGGCCGGTGTGGTCACAGGCGGTCAGCGTGATTGCAGAGGAGAGAGGCGACCGGTGTGATCGCAGTGGAGGAAATCAATGTGGTCGCAGGCGATCGGTGTGAACGCAGAGAGGCAACCGGTGTGGTCGCAAACGGTCGATGTGATCACAGAGATTCGCAGACATGGTCGTAAAGGAGTTACGACCACAGTAAGCAGAGGATCGCAGACGTGGTCGTAAAGGAGTTACGACTACGACGATCGAGTGGAGGTGTCCACAGGAGCAGCAGACATGGTCTTAAAGGAGTTATGACTACAGTCACTGAGCAGAGGATACGGTCGTAAAGGAGTTACGACCACGGCGACGGCAATGAGAGCGGAGGTGTCCGCAGGTGCTGAAGACGTAGTCGTAAAGGAGTTACGACTACGGTCACAAAGCAGAAAGACGTGGTCGTAAGGGTTACGACTACAGGGATCGACAGAATCACTATGTGGTCGTAAGGAGCTACGACTACGGTGATCGACCGTAGTGGAAGGAAGTGTAGCGCAGTGGCGGTGAATGTGGTCGTAACATCAACTGAAGTTTGCGACTACGTGATCAGAGCAGCGAAGAGTGGTTGGAGAGGTCATAGTGTGGTTGTAACGACTGTCAGCGTGGTCGGAGAATCAGCAGAGCGGTCGTAACGACACAGAAGGTGGTCGTAGCCTCTTCAACGTGGTCGTACGGCTGCAGAAGATGGTTGTAACGGCTACAAGGTCGTCGTAGAGATTCTGGGAGCTGTCGTAGAGATTCTGGGAGCTATCATAACGACACAGAAGGTGGTCATAGCCTCTTCAACGTGGTCGTACGGCTGCAGAAGATGGTTGTAATGGCTACAAGGTCGTCGTAGAGATTCTGGAAGCTGTCGTAAAGACTATAACAGGGTATAGATTGACGCTGACCGATCAACTCAATTTGCCCGATTAATTAACAAGGTTGCAAATTGTTGTGGCGCCCACTGAAGCGAAGAAATGTTCTTTGTTTGTTCCTTTTGTGATTATCCGAGTATCTAACGGCACTGATTCATCCTTTTTCTACCTTTGTGTTCATTTTTTTCTACCTTGTGTTCTTATGGTTGCCTTTGTCATTGTAACAAAAGTTATCCAAGCTTAATTCCTTCTGTATGGTAACGTGGATGTCATGTCGAAATCAACAATTCACCGTAGAATAATGTCTTGCAGCTAATGACAAAAGGATGTCACTGCTTGTGTTCTGTTGAATAGCAGAATGTTACCGCTCCATAGTCCATAGAGCCATTGATAGAACGTGTGGTGATAATATTTCTCCCGCTTTTGGCTTTAGAAAATGCATTGCTTTCCGCGTTTTGTCCCAGCTAAAATTTTTAGTGCATTTATTAGAGTTGAGTATGGCTTGATTTATGTAGTATCCTTGTATTGGAGAACTCCACAGGAAAGTCATTTTCTGATGAGTGTGCAACTTGTACACGCATGGCGGTGTACCCAACTATATGAGGAACACTGTATTTGTTTTGCTGTCATTCTCACCTGTCTGGATCATGCCTATGTTCTCACTTCATTTTCTTAGTATTTTGGACTAATAATTATTGCAACACGCATGCACTCACTATATCTTTTTTCTTTGTGGAAACAAGACTCAAATGCATCCAACATTTATATGAAGTAATGAAGAAAATGTTGGAATGGATCTTGCTCCAATGTTAAACACAAAACGAATACATTTTTGAAAACAAGCAAAACGAATACCTTAGGCCTAGGTAATTCACCACTATCAAGTGCTCAAACAAACTTCTTTCCATGAACCTTCTGAACTCTGATCGATTGAAACTTGCGCTCTAAAAGCTAGTATATATAATTTCAGCACCACCAAGTGGCCAACTAACTATGAACAACTGAGATCCCCCATGCATCGCGGCTTACGCTTCAGAGATCGATCAATCAGTTGAGCACGGCGCAGTCGCGGCGTATGTTCCCCTGCGACGGGTCGGTCTTGACCCCGACGCGGCCGAGGTTGGTCATGGCGGCGACGAAGGCCTGCTCGAAGTCGGAGCTGTTGGACGCCCAGGCGTCGACGGTGGGGCGCGACCGGTCGTCGGAGTAGAGCACCTGATCGGAGGTGAAGAGGCCCATCCCTTTCTGCAGGTTGACGAAGTACTGGTTGTCGAAGGCGTGCGGGGTCACCGGGTCGAGCTCCAGCGCGATGTTCGGGTCGACGCCCGCCGGGCACGCCGCCTGCAGCTGCGACGCGTACCCGGCGTCCATCGTCGGGTCCACCGACGCGCCCTGGACGCGGTCCGCGAACGTGCTGCAGTGCGCGAACCCCACCGTGTGCGCCGCTGCAAAAGTTTTCATGTTTCAGGCAAACTTTGTACAGATTTTAAGCCACGGAGAACATTTGAGTTTCTCTGAGCAGAACCAGCTTAGGATAAGATCCATGGGACTAGTGAATCACGCACAGATTTTGCAGGTTTCCTACAAAGATAGGAGTACTACGTGACCCTGATCTGATCTCTGAAGTTTTCTTTTTCCTGCATCGACAGCTCATTTTGGCAGGCCCGTAGTTTGTCGATCAATGGGCCGAAATTAAGGAGCTGGACGCTCCCTCGGTTGCAGACTGTCAGGGCTTGATTATATGGCTAAGATGTAAGGATACACACACACATAAAAATAATACAAGGCTGACCTTTCTTTCACGTGCAAGCAAGGCTATCCAGCCAGTCTCCACAGTTGACTCCCTTCAGATCTACTGACGAGCTACAGTGACACTGTGCCACACACACCATTACGTTTCGTTTACTTAATAAATGAACTTGTCTGTTCTAATCTAGGGATGAGGCATTTTGTACTGTCCAAACAAATCTCTTGAGCCCACACAAAATGCTGTTCTTAATTGCACAGTTTGGGGCGTTGGACTTGGACCCTTTGCTTGACTTGTAAGACATGAAACAAAAGCACAAGGAACACTAGTCTCTATGTACTTCCTTTACACTAGTAAAACAGCTGAAGTGGAGTAATTTGGATAGCAGTTACTGGGAGTATCGCTTTAATTATTGCTTACCAGATAAAGCCATCATGTCAATCTGCGACAGGTTATTCGCGGCGAACAACGTCGTCAGCTGGTCCAGGTTGAACGACGGCGGTGGCAGCTTCCCGTCGACGCTGGTCGCCGTCGAGCTCAGCCCGTCCAGCCTCCCGAGCTCCACGGCGTACGACGGCCCACCGGCCTACACAAACCATGACAATAAAGATGCAGAGTTCTCAGAAGCTTTGCTGCAGAGAATCTCCAAAAGCTAGAAAACTTTCCGTAGATCTCGATGGAAAGTTTAACCTGTGGCGTGTGTGCACGTACCAGGGCAATGACATCGCGGGTGGCCATGGTCAGGATGTCCGCGCACGACACCTGGTTGGTGCACTGCGGCACGGCATCGACGGCCGCCTTCGCCTTGATGACCGTGTCGAAGCCGTCGCCGGCCAGGGAGAGGTTGTTCGGGTGGTCCTTCTCCGCCGTGTTGTTCCCCGCCGACGCCACGATCACCGACGCATCACATCCCTGCGCGCAGTCGTCAGACGCCACAAACGAACAATTAAGCGCGCGGCCGGCGCGTACCGACGCACGGCCCAGAATGTGCATCGCAGAGGCAGGGGAACGAACGAACCTCAACGAAGCAGTCGTGGAAGAAGAGGCGGATCGTGGCGCCGGTGGTGATGGACGTCTCCTGGAACTTCTTCGTCACCGCCTGGCGCACGATGCGCTCCACGTCGGGGCAGACAGCGGCGTAGTAGTCCTGCCGGAGCTGCGCCACGCAGCGCGTCGTGCCGGCGGCCGCGAGCGCCAAGAACGCCAATAGGATCTTAATCTCCGCCCCCATGCCGCCGCTCTCTCTCCGCCTTCCGACGTCGATTAATTGGGTGTCGCGCGCGTCGACGTGCAGCTTGTGACGCTAGCGCGCGGCGGGAGCACGAGATAGCTAGCGATGACGAGGCCGTTGAGTGTTGAGCTGTGGCTGGTGGCGTAGTTATGGTCGAGTGATGTAGAAGCCAAGCTTCCTCGGAGTGGGGGAGGAGCGACTAGTGATCGAGTATTCGAGTGAGTTATGGTGGCGGCGCTCCGTGATCGACGGTGGCGCACGCGTCGAGATCTGTGCGCGGCGGTGGAGGGGGTTCTAGAAGCCTAGGGGCCCACGTCGACACATGCGTCTGTCTATACAGGGACGGCTCATGCCCATGGACGGACGTACACGGCTGGCCGCTTGCATTGCGAACATGTGTAGGATCGCAGCCCCCACATGCCGTGGTTGGTGCGCTATTGCATATGCTTCAAACTATCAGGGTCTGCCGCAGCGGCGCTAAGAGCATCTCCAATAATCCCTCTAAAAACCCACCCCAAAAGACACCTTTTAGGGGCAGCCCAAAAATTTGTTAACCTATTTTAGTCCCCTCCTCCAACAGCTCCCCTAAATATATCCTAATAGTATTTTGAATCTGGCCCAACATTAACAACCGGCTCATTTACTTTGCTCGATACCTATTTTTATTAGTGATCAAGTCGGTCCATCCAACCGAATAGAATAGGGAGATTGAACCAATCCCGTGCGTGTGCGTACGCGGACGACGGCCGCCGTATAAATATCAAATGGTGATTAGCCGCAATCAGTAATTGAGATGGTGCATGTACGTGATGCGGCGCAGGAATACTCGGTGTCGCGGGAAAGGAAAAATGTGGCGCGAACTTTTTTTCCCAGCGCGCGTTACGGCGGGAGCGAGGATAGGGGACCCCTGAAAGTTCCCGGTTTCTACCTGGGTTTTGGGAGAGTTTTGGGGGGGAATAGAAATAGGGGGGTGTTTAGGGGAGTTGTTGGAGAAGACTTTTTACATAATTTCCCAATAATTTGATTTAGGGGGAGATTTAGGGGGATTGTTGGAGATGCTCTAAGGGCTCAGATAACGGACCACCTCTTTTGCTTTTGCCTTCTATCTTTTAACTTTAACTCCTTAAAAGTTTAAAAGTTAAACATTAAAATAGACCAACCTCTTAAAATGATTTTTAAATAGCTTTTTAAATTTAAAATTATGTGCACAATAAGTCTCTGCCGTTTGCTGCCGTGTTAAAAAACGCAAACAAAAGCTATCAACAAAATCGATCAGTCGTATCCTAAAAGAACACCCCAACAACGCTCCCGACAAGCAAACTTGTTTCATACTTAGCCTATACTTAGTCTATATATATATATATATATATATATATATATATATATATATATATATATATATATATATATATATATATATATATATATATATATATATATTAATTTTCCTATATATATATATATATATATATATGTCAGCTTTTAGTAAGATAAAAGAGAGAATAGAAAGAAAAAGCTTGATACTATTAATTCTTTTTAGCAAATCAAGAAATTAGTGAGATCACCTCTCTAAATTAGTCATTCTTTCTCATCTAAATATAAACTTTAGTAATTGAGATACAAACAATTAGAGCGGTTGTATCTAAAATCTCATCTAACTATTCTTTCTCCTCTAGTAACAAGCTACCTTCTCCTCTAGTAACAAGCTACAGGGCATGCTCGTATTGGCAGCGGCTGATGGCTTTATACTAAAAATAAATAGTAGTGGTTGAGAAAATATGTTTTAAAATGAGGGAGTGGCCATTGGGAAAGTGTAAGAAAGATGTGTGTATAGGACGAGAGCGAGAGGACTGAGGTACGTGATGCATCTGTTACCCTATATCTTATCTCTAGATCAAGATAGGAGTGAGAAAAATGAAGAAACCGTTTCAAAAAATAGGTGTTCATATTAACTTCTGGTTTTTTTTAAATAGAAGCAAGAATTAAAAGATAATATAAACGTGACTACAATATCGAGTTATTGAGAGAATGCTCCAATTGGCGTTAGCCATTCGCACTGGTGCATGATGCAGAGTGATTTGGGGCTTAATCGAGCACCTTTTTGTGCTGCTTTTTACAGGCTCTGATACTCTATATGAGCTTGACATAACCTGCAAACGAGGTTCCAGATATTTTACTAGTACTTCTACAGTCCTTCTACAGAGATGCAAAGAAGGCACATGTATCACGCAACGTACGCACACCAAAACTCCCAAGAATAGAACATTACAGTTCCGTGCACATTCGTTAGCCGCCTGGTGCGACGTTCGATGTTGCAGATAAGAGTTTTCTGCCTCTCTCTCTCTCTGGAAAGGTGAATGCCGCCAAGACGAGCCTGGATCCCTAAGCAGGTTTTATGATTGGAGACATCGACCAGTAAAATTACCGGTAGTAGACATCCAAAACTGAAAGGAGGTATGGGTGTGGATTTTGGTTGTGTTTTGATGGTTTTATCTATGTTTTTCGATATGGTAATAGATGGTAGAGATATTGGTTAACGGTCGAAGTTTGGGAAAGTGACATGCCATTTGAAATGTGTGTGTGATGCAAACACGCTAATCCGCTCCCTGCGCTCCCTAACGGCTCAATGCTGGTAGCCTGGTAGGTAGCACCCAAGCAGTCCCTTTCTTTCTTCATCTTTCAAACGGCATGGCCCGGGCCACTTCCTGAGTCCTGACAAAACGAACAAGCAACAACAATTCGGAGCTTTGGATAGTTAAATCATCAATCGATCGAAGCGTGTAGGGAACTCGAGTTGCTTAGCTGAGGCAGACATCATGGATTCTGATCGTTACGCGATGCGGCTACGGGAAGTTAGATACGGCAACGAATTGGAAGCGAGGCGACTTCGGTGGTTCGGTTGGGACGTCAATTCTCCGGTGGTTGCGTCGCATGGGCGATTGGGCGGCTTCAGAATCTTTGCCTGGTCGGAGCGCCATGTTCGCCACGGCACCGCCGGTTGCTCCTTTCAGCGACACGCGCATGCGTTTTGCTCAGAACGCTCCCCTTTCTTTGGCACAAAATTCGTCTAGTAGTTGTAGCGCTTGCTGGTCATGTCAATGCCTCGATTGGTGTGTGTGTGTGTGTGCGCGGCTGTCATAGACTGGCTCTCCGTGTTCGGAGCGACGTGAGTTTTCGACTTGGAAACGAACTCTGCAAAGGCACTAGACCTGGAAAATCCTTTGGTTTCTTATGAAATAAACACAGCTGGTTAGCATGGAAGACAGGAAGAAGTTACCAACAAGATATTGGCTGAGACTTATAGTTTTTGACTGTGTCTTTTAGCTTTTGGGTTGTTCGTGCGAGAGATTACAGAGTAACAAAAACTTACGTGCGATTTTTACCGATATAAATGAAGTCAGTACAGTATGTACTACAATTAACTAGTAGACTTCATCTTAAAAAGATACTTCGTTTAAAAGCTACTTACTATAAAAAAAGTTAAAAAACAGAAGTCAAAAGCTAAAAAAGAATAGACCTGTTGTGGTTTCTTGTGCCTTGATCTATTTTCAGGCGAGCCTGTTCGCCGGCAATCTGATGGTCGCCCTTTTGTTGTCTGTTCTCACATTTGTGTCGGCAATTTTTTCTTGCTTGATACGAAGATGCGTAGCTCTCCTGTGTGTTCTCGAGAACAATACAATAATGTGTTCAATGAACTTGGCAGAGGAACTTATAACTTGAAGTTTTCACCCCTTTTCACGCTGTAAATATCATGACGTAATACCGTGTTTTATGTCAACTTTTGAGTTTTGGCCCAATAATTGATCCGTCGTTTGACGTATTCAGACTCCGATCAACAATTCCGTGAAAAACATCAGCACCAAGATTATGGTGAGCGCACACGATTCCGTAGGAGGAACGTTGAGAGAATAATTGATCAATCAGCACTGTGTAGTATATACCCTACGAACGATTGTCCGTTGCTCACCAGTTACAGGTAATTCCGTTAGCACACAACAAAAACGACATTGTACAGAGATAATTGTTCAAATACCTTTTGAGAGTGCTTTATTCATTTACTTCATCGAATCCAACTTATGTGCCTAGCATACACATTGAACGCGACGAATTAAACAAGGTAGATCGATGTACAAACAAACAGTTACAGAACTGGAAAGCCCAACGAATTTCGAAACCAGGCTCCTCCTTTGGAACGTGTCAATACACACACACGCACACACATTTTGTGTGCACATGCACCATTGACGCAAGTACAATGGATAGCGTAGCAATCCCGATTTGTATAGATCCCTTTCATCAGTTGAAGACGTCGCACTGCTTGCGGATGTTGCCCTGCTTGCCGGACTTGACCCCGACGCGGCCGAGCTTGACGATGGCGTCGACGAAGGCCTGGCTGAAGGCGTCCGTGCTGGCGGCCCACGAGTCGACCATCGGGCGCGTGCGGTTGTCGGCGTAGAGCAGCTCGTCGGAGCCGAGCAGGCGAAGAGCGCCGGCGTGGCCTGGTCCAGGAGCACCATCCAGTCCGGCCCGCCGTTGGGGCACTTGCTCCTCAGGAACGCCGCGTACTTCCTGTTCAGCGTCGGGTCCGCCTGCCCGTCCGGCCGGTCGCCGTACAGCCGGTACGCGAACTTGCTGCAGTGCGCTAGCCCCACGGTGTGAGCCGCTGCACACACACACACACACACACGCACGCATCAGTCCATCGATCCATCCATCTAACCTTCACGTCCGCGCGCGCGTACGGTACAGGAGTTCAGAAATACGAAGAGACGTGTGTGCCTCACCTGAAAGTGCGACCATCTGCGACATGTTGAGCCCGTTCGCTTTGAATATTGCGAGCAGCTGGCTCATCGTCTGGTTCGGCTGCGGCAGCTTGCCCGCCACGTTGCTGGCGCTGGAGCTCAGGCCGTCCAGCCTGCCCAGCTCCACCTGGTAGAAGGGCCCGCCGCTCTACACGACACGAACTGGCTAGTGGTTAGTCAGGCATGAAGCGTGCTGGATCAAAACGCACGGACGTGTACTGTGTGCGTGTGTGTGTGTACCAGAGCGATCGCGTCTCGTGCGGCGATGGCGAGTATGTCGGCGCAGGACACCTGGTTGGGGCACTGGACCTCGACGGCGGCCTTGGCGCTCCTCACCGTCTCGTAGCCTTCGAACGCCAGGGACAGGTTGTCGGCGGCGTCCCTCTCGGCCTGGTTGCCCGGCGTCGATTGGATCAGCACCGAGCCGTCGCAACCCTGCATGCAGCGGCGCATATACATCGTCAGATATATACGCGCTTGCAGCTTGTCTAAGTCGCTACCATGCACACAAGTACAGATTAACTAAGCAAGATTGGTAAGTGTTGCAGTGGCGTACGTCGACGAAGCAATCGTGGAAGAAGAGGCGGATGGTGGAGCCGATCGTCCGGATCGTGGTCTGCATCTTGTCCTTCACCACGCCCTGCACGATGCTCTCCACGTTGGGGCAGGTGCTCGCGTAGTAGCCCAGCTTGAGGTCGGACGCGCCGAGCTGCGCGAAGAGGGCGAGGACGAGGACGGGCAACACCGTCCACGACGACCAAGCCATCTTGTTCTAGCTATAGCTAGGTGGTGCAAAATGGTGGATATATATATATATATATATATATATATATATATATATATATATATATATATATATATATATCGTGGGGAGTTAAAGTTTGGGTTCGACTCTACTTCCGGATTATCAAATGGTACGTTTTTTTAAAATAGGGTCTATAAGTTAATTATAGTAGACACTGTAATATACCAGCTAAAATCGTATGCGACTATTTCTCTCTTCGTATTGTCCCTCATGAACAACCAGAATTCAAAAGTCATAAGCCATAGCCACAGTCCAAAATAACCCACACAAAGGATGATCGGTTGTCAAGTGTGACATACTCCCTCTGTCCAGAAATATAAATCATTTTTGATTTTTTAAGGTCTCTAATGCAGGACTTTGATTATGATTTATAATCATAATATAATAGCAAAAATAATAAAATATATATATTATGAAATAATTTTATAAGACAAATCTAATGATATTATTTTTATGTAGTTAATCTATATACTTTAACATACATTAATGGTCAAAGCTTGAAAAAATTGATCGCACAAAATCTATGAAAATCTACATTTATGAACAGAGAAAGTATGAGATTTTGGCACAACATAGAAGGAAAGGGAGAAGAGTTACATTTTGATCAATCGAGAGCTACGTAAATCGTAATTGTGCATGCATGTTTTCTTGTCCTCTCAGAACTGATTCTTGATCCATGCTATGGAATATGGATGCTACGGGGCCTTTTCTTGATGCCCTGTTGGTGGTGCTTACCTCATGCACGGAATAATGTGCATCAGCTGATTAATTACTTGACGTTTAAGGAATGAAGTGTGTGCCTCTGGTTCAGTTGCTTCCTCATCACGAACAGAACAGCGATGTTTTGTCGCTGTTTCAAGTCAATAGGGCAAGTAGAACTAACTGAACATGACGTGTTTTGCTGAGACCTGATTTATGGCGGGTAACCTGCACTATATAACCAAAAAAACTACTTTATACTTTTACCATTGATTAGTTTTCGGTAGGTTTTATGTCGCAACATGTACATTGTGCTTGATCTGTGTGACGTTTAATTAACTAGCGGATTTATCCGTGTAATTGATCGGCTAAATATTATGATATAATTGTTTTTGATATACAAATATAATATATATGATTAATTTGCACTGTTATAATGTGGCCTAACTAAAATAAAAGGTACAGATACTTATCTTTTTCTTGATTAATATGAGATTTTCTAAGACTTTTTTAGGATTATTGTGTAATATTCTTACTTTCAAAATGAAGGGCGTGTCTTGAATCTCACCTGCTATTTTTATTTATTTATATACTTTTCACACATATATACGCTTGCATGCATCATGTTACATTGTTATGACCAGCATTGCTCGTTCAATGTACATTACTCCATTTGTGACATCATTGTCAAGAAGCTTCCCGGCAAATTTCAGAGAATAAGAGGGTACATTCAAAGGATGACTTTTGATAATATATGATACTAGATAGATGATTTAAACTAAGCCTTGTTCTGTGTGTAATCATGTTACACGCACCATCTTTTTATTGCACTGGAAAAACTATATATATATGATTCTTTGCGAGATCATATGGATACTTTTAATTTGCCTCGAAATACTAAAACTGTTCTCACCTGTGCCTTAATTTGACCTAATCATTTACCATTAATTTCCCTATATGAAAAAGACTTGTAGACCCTGTTGGAGAACCAATTATGCTCGTCAATATCTGACCAATTGAGACGCACCAACTAATGTGCTACGTACGGTTTGACCTTGTTTTACTTTGATTACTAATTCATTTTGATTACTAATTTGACACTCAAGCTACGTCGGTTTTAATTTATAGGCACAAGTTTGATGGCTACATCCTAATTCCTAAACATACTATAAGCCATCTCATTGGGCTGTTTCATACTATCCTTTAGATATAAAACGTAGGGATTTGAATTTATCACCGGTCATTGAACATCGATGACACGCCACGCGTGAACGGCGTTGAAAAATGATAATCTGACTCCATGAAATCAAACACTTGCATTAACATAATCAAATGCTTTGCGGACTAGTAGGCTGCTTTGAGAGGATTTCAAAACATTCCAGGGCGACCTGTGAAAATATTTCAAAATTTTCTGGGCAACTTGCTATGCCTGATGTAGATCATCGTCTACTAGGCATCCCAAACAAGCAATTAGAGAAGTACTTCGTTAATTGAGAAACCGAGTAAGAGAAGTCGGCAGCTTCGGAAACCCTGAAACACAAGATTTGAAATGTTAAAACATTCATGAAGTCCATGCTAAAACGTGGTGGTCAAGTTATATCAAACATGATCCCAAAGTCTAGCCTAGTCGCTGGCCCGGTCCATCTATTCAGGCCCAACTACGGCCCTGTTTGGAATGCGGGAATTTTTCCCGATTCCTGCGGGAATTGAACTGTTTCCTGTAAAATTCCTACAAAATTCCTGTGAAATTCCTCTGTTCCAAACAGGCCCTACATGTTTACAAAGCGAAGTACTCTTTTCCATTTGTAATCGCCTCAAAAACCAGCCGAAATACCATTTCCACTTTCGTGTGATATGCAGACTTTGACATATGGCAACAAGGTTCACCTAATCATATATGAACAAGTAGAAGTTGCACACTTTAACATTCATAATTGAATTCATCTTCAGAAGAATGGTATTCGAGAACATTGTGAGGTGAATTTCTGCATTGCTGAAGTTGACATGAGAGATCAGTCAATGGTTGAATCTGTCTACATATTGTGAACAAACAAAGTAGTACTCAAACCATTTTCAGAATTCTGTACATATCTGGCCCGTAGGACTCCTTTTCCCCCCTCAAATTTAGCCTCCTTGTGCTCAAAATTGTATTTTTTTGGCCTCCTCTATGACCGTAGCAACAGCACTAGGCGATACATATCACTTATCGCACTATCACACCACGGCAGGAGGTGGCCACCGTGGCACATCGGTCTAGCACGATAGGTGACAAGTGAGTGCGGCAGGCGGTGGGCCCCACAGCCATGCCCACTGCCCGAGCTCAACAGTTCCTACTACGGTGCCTGAGCGCAACAGCTCGCTCCTGCGGTGTCGCACCAAGGTAGGACTCGGTGGGCCACCAGGGGACAATGCGCATAAAAGCCGTCGCTCGCTACTGTCCTCCACTTGCCCCTATCATTTTCGCTGCGGTTGTGTTCGGGAGAGAAGAAAGGGAAAAGAGATATTCAAATCGATTTTTGAGGTGGTTGTAGGAGCCCAGATATTAACATCCGGATTCCTCTGTGATTACTGCACTATTCCCTGGATCGTAGATAGTGCTCACAGTTACAGTAATGAATATCAAAATACATATCATGCGGAAGCGTAAAATTTAATAGTAGACTTACTCATGGGCCGATTAGGCCGAAATCATTAAATTGCAGCAGCGGAAGAACGAAGCACACAGGTGGGACCTTCAGGACATGCCCACAGGCAGCCAACTGGAGGTTCGCGACCTAGCCCTTGACATCTTCATCTTCTTTTCCATCTTGTCCAATTTTGCTGCTGAGACGCGGTGATGTGACTCTTGATTCTGAATTTTGTCGCAAAAGCGAGCGTGAGCACTCCGACCCCGTGCTCCGCGAGCCAACACACAGAATGCAAGATATAACATGTATGGCTAAGCAAAGGAAGGCTCGGGTTATTTTATTTTGCGAAGAGTGCTTTGGAATACAATTATATAAAAATTCCTAAGACCTAGCATTTTGAACAAAAGCATAATGTTCAGGAATGCAGTATTAATATCGATCCAGATTCCATCCACCGTTACATGGCATCTGCACCATATAGCAATTTCTTCAGCGTTATAGCCGCTTAACTTACCACTGGGACGACACCCAGGACAATTCCAAACCAGGGCAGTCCATCGCCCTTCCACTTTTCCATTCCCGATTTTCAATATTTTGTAAACAGAACTATATCTAGTTAAGTTCCCATGTCCGCCCTTGACCGTGGGCACGGCTATTCGAATAGTTTTGACTCTGCAGAGCTTGTACACTTTCACCACAAGAGATAATCAACTCATTGCCCCACACGATACCTTAGACATGTGGTTGAGCAGACAATCACAGTGACTTTTCAAAGTATCTAGGCCCTTTTCTCATCTCACACTTATGGGAAACTGCCCACTTGCGGTGGGTCCCATCTGTGCGCGGGATATTTCCCCCAGACACTAATGCAGCCGGGCTTCCACATCCCGCAACATTAGGAAAGCTGGAAAACTTCACCCTACCTGGTGTCCCTTCAGGCCCCCTTGCCATAGCGTAACCCCATCAATCCACTACCAGTGAGATGAGCCCGGGGTTTTCGATAAATTTACTTAGCCAAGTCGTATTTTACGGACTTGTGGTTGTACTGTTTTACCTGGGAGGTCATGACAAGATTCAGTCCTTAGTGGTATCTGGGCGGTCTATCACTAACCCAAATTTTGTGCTTCCACTGCACCACACATACACACCCTCGAACCAATCCGCCCAGATATTAAAGCAAGTTGGGGATTTTGGGATTGTAAAATAATCATATCAGGTATACCAGTCACTATCCCCATGACTGCCCAAACCAATTTTCATGATTAAACATGTTGATAACGTTTTGGAGCATTTTCAGTGCCCCATGTATATCAATGCAGTACTAAGCGTAGCATATTATTAGGGACTTATTTTCGAAATATTATAATTATAATTTTTGCTAGGGCGACAAGGTTCACACATGCAAATATTCAATAGAGGGTGTAATATTATTCAAGGTAAACAGTGGCATATAACTAGAATCTTAAACTTAGCATGTCTTTGCATATAATTAAACAGCATGCAATTTGCTAATTTAAAACAAAGTAATTTGTAGAAATGTAGGTTCAACATGATCAAAGTATTGACTCGCCTGGCGCGGTTTACCGCGATCTTGAGATCACACAATGCTTTCACTTGGGCTTCTGGACTCTATCTTCACTTCGAGCTTGATCTCGCTTGATCCATTGAATCTTCACGACTCCCGATTTCTAAATACGTGACAAACGACTGAATCCAAATAAAGCAAATAACTCAAAAAGATCCAAATAAATCCGAATAAACTCAATTTAGTTTTGTTACGAGTTAATGGGTGATTCGGTGATTTGAGGCAAGGTTGGTAATAGCATACGGTAACTTGATCTTTTTATTAATAATCTCTTTTTATTATTTTGCTATTTATCAAGGAAGTTCCATGAGTCGGGTTAGACCTATAGACTGGTGTAGAAGTTTAGTGCACAAATTTTATCTTTATTAAGAATAATCTCTTATATATGTCTTTACTTATTAATTGGATTAAGATAAATAGCAGAGGCTCCTCATTTATTCATATACGGTAACTAATTAAAATTTAAATCTTTAATAATCCTATTATCATATTTTATGTATCTTCATTCATCGCTAGCTTAAGTTTAATTCGAATTAGGATCCTTTGGTATGGGTCCCAGCTTGATTTATATACAATTGTACTAAATTTTATTATGTACCAAAGCTAGTGTTAGGATTTAGTTAATGGCACTATTATTAGCTTGCTCATACTTTAGCTACTATTAGGCTTAGCTCCACTTCTAATTCTAGTTTAAACTTAGCTACCGGAGCAAGGCTTAGTATGAATCATTTTATGTGAAATGTTAATCTAAGTACCAATTGTCCTTATTAACTAAATCTAGCTTCGGATATTTATTTATCGGCGATGTACTAAGGGTGGGGTCTGCATTATGAAGCCTAACTTTCCAATTTAAATATTTCTTTCATTTAATTTGGTGTTAGCATGAACCAATAATTATTTTAAGCTTAACCATAAGTCAGTTGCATACAAGGTAGCCTCTATTTTAATTTGAATATCATGGCCTAAAGGTTTGTTTATTAATGTTCACATTATTTAACAGTAAAAATGGATTATCCTAGTTACTATGGATAAAGACAATATTTTAGGGTTTAATTTTGCAATGGTTAATTTCTACATCATTTACTAATATGCAATGGTTCATAGCTTATGGTTTACTAACTCTTTATTTATTAGAACATCATGAGAGCTTGAACCTACAGGTTATCCCTAATTAATTTCTCACTATTCCTTAAGTTAGGGATTAAGTTCTATACAAAAGATTAGAATAATATTAGCAACTAATATGTAACGTTTAATCTAAGGTTAAATATTTATTAGGCCCATTTACACTCTCTGTACAGTCTTGTGCGCAACAAAAATAAAAACCAAAAATCACACCCCAGCGCTGCGGAGGCGTGGCTCGAACACAGGCGCCAAGGGTGGATTTTTATCGCAGCGTTGCTAGCCAGGAGAGCCTCTCGAGTGTTGCTTACCAGTAAGGGGCGCGAATAGCAGTTATGCTAGGCGGTAGCAGAGGCCGGGGCAGAGGAGCTCGGGGCCGGGAAAGGGCGGCGGGCTCGTCAGCGGGGAGGGGCCGGGGAGGTTCGGGTGGCGGGCGAAATGGAATGCCCGCGCGTCAAGGAACCTGGTGGTGCGGTCGGCGGCGGACGGGGGTCACCGGAGTAGGGTCGGCGGCGTGCGGTGGCGGCGGTCTAAGGAGGAGATCGTCGCCGGCGCCGGAGAAGGATCGGGGAGCCCGGCGGCGGATGCGGTTGACTTCACGACGTCCCGAAGAGGGTGTATACACGAGGAATTGGGAAACGGCGGTGTGATTTGGTGGATTGGATCGGCGGCCGGACTTGGGGAAGGGAGTGGCTCCGGCGAGAAGGAGGGGGTAGGAGGCCGATTGCTCTGGGAAGGAGTGAAAGGGGAGTTCGGGGAGGAGTTTGGGGGCTTCGGGTGGGCTTTATAGCCGGCGGATTTTGCTGGCGCCGAGGAGGGCAGGTGGCCGGGTATGGCGGCGACGCCAGCTTCGGCATGGCTACAGGAGCTCTGCTTGACCGGTCTCCCCCGTTTAATGCTTGCAGAGGGTAGTTGTGGCTGACGACCGCAGAGGACGGGGTCGCGCAGCAAGGGAGGGAGTGGCGCAGCGTCCTCGGCGGCGACCGCACGGGAAACGGGGATTTGGACGGGAGCGGCGTGGGCGGGCAGTGGCGACGCGATGAGGCAGCGACGTGCGCGGGTCGGCGCAGAGGGAGGCAGGGGTGGCGACAAGCGCATGCTGACGCGGGCGCGGCGGGCGCACAGGAGAGGAAACGTGGAGCAAGCTCTGCCACGGGAGAAGAACGGAGGAAGAGACAAGAGGAGGGGGCCTGGGTGCGCTCGGGGAAGGAGAGAAGGAGGCCGGCAGGAGCAGGGCCCGCAGGCAGTGAGAAGGAGGGAAAAGAGAGAAAGGAGAGAGAGGGAAAAGGAGTGGGCCCACTTGGAAGTGAGAGAGAATTAAAAGGATGAGGAAATGAGGCTCATGCATTAACTTAATATTTGGATTTTTATTTTAAGTTTCTATCTCACATTTATTTATATTCTTGCATGCCAATTGAACTGTCAGCTTTTATTTTGCCCATTGCTATGCTTATCATAATAGTTTTATTAACATATTGCATATTTGGTTTCTTTTGTGGATATACATATTTTCACATATTGTTATTTGATGGCCTACTTAATTTTGCACATATATATTTTACTAGTACTTCCTATATTGCTATTCTCTTCCTTGCAAAATTTGTATATGCGTATATATTTATGCGTATGTTTTTTTATTCACTTTTTACTGCTATTCATGTTATTATCCCCAAAATGAGACTTTTATATTTTAACTCAAGTTTCCCTCTTTTTATACTGGATCATCTTTTCAGATTCTTATTTAAATTTTTAATTCTCTATTGTTTACACATGTTGGTTTTCTTCTTGTCCTTTTTTTTAATCTTTGAAATTATTATTATTATTATTTTAGCCATGATTGCTATTTTACGTTTGAAAATTACTCCCAGTTATTATTTGCTTAGCACAAAACTCAGAAAACCCAAATAAGATTTCGAACCAAAATTCAAATTCCATTAAAATGCAGATAAAAGCTTTAAATTTTTCAAATTTTGAAACATCCAAAATTTGGGATGTTACAGTGGTTTTGCTGGAATTTAGAAGATTTGGTAGATGTAAAAAATGTAGATCCGATGGAGAACTTTAAAAAGAGGTATGTTTTATTCGCATGCAAGTAGTGTACTTAATTTGTCATTAGCATGCAATTAGCATAATGGTTGCTTGATAGTGTACAATTTGTTAAATAACCATGCTTAGTTGATGTATATGTTTAGTTCATATGGATAACATTGCTTAATTAGCCGTGCTAACGACGTCTTAGTTGAGATAATGATGCACATGATATTATTCGATGAAATTATCATGTAGGCAACAATATAATATTGATTGATGTTGTAGATATCTCTATTTTGAAACTATTTAATTGTATGAATTAATTGAACTACATAGAATATATATATTATTTGCACTACTTTGGTGATATTAAAAAATATAGAAAATGATGGAAGAAATATGCATTGTAATTTTTATTATTTTGCATGACTTTGTATATATATATAGGACGTTGCAATGGAGCACCATGGTGTCTAAGCACCAAGCCCCCTGCCTTTGGATCGCTTTTAATTGTGTGCTAGTGCAATGGTACATAATATATTAGGCATGCTAAATCAATAATGGATGGAAAGTCTCAATCACACTAGTACGCATCTAAAAGCAATCCAAAGACAGAGAGACTTGGTGCCCCAGTTATTTATACTATATGTATATATACATCATGGTGTCTGGGCACCAAGCCTCCCTGTCTTTAGATTGCTTTTAGATACGTGCAAGTGCAATGATATATAATATATCAGGATGGAAAGTCTCAAGCATGGAGCCATGGATATATATATATATATATATATATATATATATATATATATATATATATATATATATATATATATATATATATATTATATGACATTGAAGTGGGGCACCATGGTGTCTGAGCATCAAGCCTCCCTGCTTTTGGATTGCTTTTAGATGTGTGCTAGTGCAATGGTATATAATGTGCCAGACAAACCCGTTAACATTCATTAATTTGAAAAGGCACCATGGTGTCTGAGCATCAAGCCTCCCTGTCTTTGGATTGCTTTTCAAACTTTGCATTTGCAACTGTGCATGGATGATATCTCCGAGCAAAGAGACGACCAACCGTGCATATGCCTTTGTGATGTCAAGATCAAGATCGCATTGGCTTTGGGGCTCCATGTTTTTGGTGCGCTATGCAGCTATCCTCAAGAGGAGAGCAGCACAAGGGCCCATGCATGAACAGCTGCTTGTGGCCTCGCTCTTACCCTGATCAAAGCAAAGCGAATGCGTTATCCGGCTGCACTTTGCGAGGGCTACAAGACGCTTTTGTTCCGTGGTGCTTTTGCTGGCTAGCTTTATGGTTTATAGTATATGCCCTTTTGAACGCTGCATATGTATCGTTGTGATCATGTATGTTGGTAGGCCTCACCAATCCGAAATCGATGCGCTTTCGGTTTGACCAGTACTGTTGTTTGTCATGACTCATGATACCGAATTTGATAAAATGATGGTGTTACTTGTCAGAGAATGAGGAATTGTTCTTTTTTGGTTTCCCCACTACAAGATCATATGCAGCAGCAAGATGACTATATAGCCTTTTTCTTCTTAAATTTTTGTTATAGCAGGAGTGGCCCAAATCACTGTGTTGGGCCTTGCAGCTGATTCAATATGTAATAGAACTAATAGTATAGAGGAATGTACCAATGTACCCTTATATTTTGTAATTATTAAGGGGTACGATGGATTGCTGCCATGTATATAAACCCCAAAAAGATATCAAAAGGCCATATCCACTCATTATAACTCACAAGCTCTCTCTCTCGTGATCTTCTCTCCTATGAATGTGGCTGCTTTAAGGAACATTCTGAGTTCAAGAAAGGAGCTCATGCTATGCTTTCATGGAAAGAAAGGGAACAGCAAAATGTGGAGCAAAAAGAGAAAATATAAGAGGCAAACCATGAAAGTTGCCATTTCATTTTGCTGTGCATGCATGTGCAGGGACCTGCTCTTAACATCAATTCTAGTACCTTGAGGGAGAAAGTGGGAAAACACAAGAAGCCTGCCTGTGTAGCATCATGTCATCAGGCTTATCACTAAAGAATAATTGTCAGTAATTAAGAAATTATTATTCTTATTCTTACCCTGGCTCCTGGCCATCTCCATGATGATCCCGAACGGCATGAGCGTGATGGCTTGGCACAAGGCACAAGTGGAATGTTAGGGCTTTACAAGGCATGATGAGGTCAGGAGCTGCAGTATGGAACTCATGGAAGGCAGGCTTTGGTGATTGTTTAACAGAACCAAGGAATTAGGTTACTGGAATCAATGTGCTTTTGGGAAAAGTCCAGCACTGAATTTAAGTATCTAGGCTTAGGTTCTGGATTGCTGCCAAGCATGCATCCCTCTCATCATTAATCCTTGCCATTTCACCACAGCATCAAAACGGAGACTACCGTTGGAAATCGGAATCATCCAAAGCACCCTAATTCACTCGTTGTTTTGCATGTGCTTAATCCAGCAAACATTAGATTGCTCAAAGCTGAAACTAGTGCATTGCTTAGCTGAAGCTATCGCAGCAACTGATCAAATCGTCAGAGGACAGGCAGATGCTGAGCCAAGAGAGAGAGAGAGAGAGAGCAGTGGTCGATCTCTCCGCCTCTCTGTACCGTGGACCATGCACAGCACGTTGATGCGCCCTGAGTTCAGCAGCGGTACGGGAAAGCGAGAAGCTTTGGTGCCCGGTTGTTACGCGCCAGAGTGGTTACTTGGTTTTACAAAGGGTTGTTTCGGGCAGAGGAGGAGGACAAGGACAGTGGCTCTCCCCTTTCCACAAGCTTTCTGCCGTTTTGCTCCTTTTGATTCCTTCTTTAAGCCTGTCAACCTTCCATTTTCTTTCCGCAGCTTTTCAGTCAAAGCTGCGTCTGCTACCTATCGCCGTGGATCCTGTATGCCTGTGCTAGTGGAGAACGCTACAGCTTGCGTCGTCCTCATGTGTTTGAGCATTTGGCGGTACACGATGGTTCTCCTTGTCGTGCTTTGCCACGATGCAAATTAGGTGAGTCTGTTTTCGTAAATGCATTTGGTTAACTACGTATTTATATCGCAGCATATTTTGTTAACACTAGGGCCATTTATAGTAGTTGCGATTCCTTTCCAATTCTATTGATCTCTACTTGTAAGTTGTGATAGACGGAAGACAGTCAAGCCACATGAGGTAGCCACAAATGAGATGGCACTGAGAATCTACACTGGCCCAGGAAGCCGGGTCGAGGGTCCCACCACCTGGGTGCACCTCTCCCTCGCGGCAGCGCGTGCACCGTTTGTCGGCAGGCTCGCCCTCGGCTCCATCCCACATTCCCACGCTCCTCAACGCCGTTGAAAAGACTACTGTTCCATTCTTTTCGCTTCTTTTGACTGTGGTTTGTGATTTTTAATCTGTTTGTATGAGAGATTATAGAGTAACAAAAACTCATGTGTAGTTTTTGCCGATATAAATGAAGTCAGTAAAGTATGTACTACAATTAACTAGTAGATCATATCTTAAAAAATATTCCGTTTAAAAGGTAGTTACTGTAGAAAAACCGAAAAACAGCTTTTATAAGCTGAAAAGAACATAACCTATAACTTTTCTAATAAATAAATAATAAAATAGGGATAATTTTTTTAAAAAATAACTTATCGATATTTAGTTTATTTACACAAACGCTCGAATAAAAGCTATCTTTTACTTACTATCATTCTACTACTACTTTGAGTTATAGAGATGTATGCATCTTTCTGCGAAAACAACCAATTCATCTTAGGCCCAAATGAAGCACACCTGCTATTTTTTTCTTATTCTTTACGATCATGGAAAGAAGGGAAGTGTTGATCATCAAAGTGGCCATTGCATTAACCAATTGGATAAAGCTTTTGCTTCCCTGTAGGGTTAAAGTATTACTGACTACTATTCATCAGACATTGTTTACCTGCTTCACTGACTCTTGCATGGTCGGCCATGACTCCCTTTCAACTCTTCTTTTCTTGGAAGCGCACTTAGGGCTCGACAAACTTGCCTACATGCCCTATGCAGTGACATGATGGTTCAAATGGAAAGGCACTTTTTGTTAGTCGTTAGTAACACACGATTTGTCCCGCTCAACACTTTCTTTTCTACTAATGCAAGTAGCTTCCAGCCACCATTAGGATAGGAATGTACCCCAGGTGTGAGGAAGAGGAACAATGGCTGGACCACTTGCCCCAGCCTTTGGCCCCCATGAAGCACTGACCAGAGTCCTTGGCCCAGATCATTCATGATAATGACCACTGAATGGTCCATGGAAAAATTGTACAGCCATTTACGAGTCATGGAGCATCAAATGTTACAGGAATGTGTTTCTTTGCACCATCATCATCAGCTTAAAGGCAGTCAAATACGGTCCATTATATTACGAGAGCAATCAGGACTTCAGGAGTTAGTGGCGTGCAGTGAGTGAGAAATTTTTGATCACTCGGCCAATGCATTTCATGTCCTAACACCAAATGTCTGATTAGTACTTGATCTCCAATGTTCTGCCTTTTTGCCTATGAACAGCTTGGAGCAGCAAGAACATGGACAGTAACTTATCTTTATGATTGTTCATAATGGTATAAGTATACTGGAGCTTTCCCTGTTGTACCTACCAAGCTCTACCTTCGGAACAGAAACAGGTGTTATGGTAGAGCAGGACTGTCCGGTAGAAAGTGATTTAAAGTTGGTGTTGACGGCTTGTATGCACATCGATAAAAGAAGTTCAGTGACGTATTTGCTGTCATCCAAAAGCTTCTCTGTACCGTCCATGTGGCTCCAAAAAAGCTTGCGCTCATCACACTTCTCTTCTCACTGAACAATCTTTTACACGCCATTTTATGAATAGTAATTGTCTATTACATATGCATGATCACACAGTGGCACATTTAATTTAAGTGGTCCATTTCTTAATCTGCAGTCCTGTCCCTTTACTTTCTTCTTTTCTTTCCCTCTTGCTCCTCGGCGGCAAGAACAAGGCCACAGAGATACTCCATTCTTTTGCATGCCTACAGAGCCTAATTAAAATACCACTGTGAAAGGAATCTTACATCATTCATGTCTTGTCTCTTCATACTTTTCTTCCGAGAGAGGGAGGGAGTGAGGAAGGAAGGAGATGGTACCCTGCTGGTTGTGTGTGTGACTCTATGTTTATAAAAGGGAAAGCCTGTGACCTTTGGAACCATACAATGATCAGAAACTGAGTGTGGGAAGAGAGAGCCAAGTAGTAGTTAGAGCTCAGCAGGATTGGGTCACTTCTCTGACAACTACTGATAGAGCATTTAGGTGAGAAATGAGCTCATTCCTTTTCCTTTTCTTCTGATTTGCTCATCGATCTTCAATACTCTGTTCAATCATTTTCAAGCTTTGGAGTGGAGTTGGCTATGATGCTTATCTTTTTTCAGGCTTTTTTTACCTGATATACAGCATGTTTTTGAATGGAACTTCTTTTAGAGTACAATTACTCATCTTTCTTTCTTATCAGAAAGCCAACAGAGAGATTGTAGCATTTACTGTTGTTCTTCCCTTCCCTTTCTTTCTTTCTTTCTTTCTGCCGAATATACTATTACATTCTTCGATTCCAGTTCCAAAACTTCCGTTCTTACAGTTGCATTGTATGGAAGATTCAGGCATTCAGCTTAGGTTATTACTTTTTGTTCAAATTCATTTCAGTTTGAAAAGATATACAGTTTAAGAGACTTACAGCAAGGGCTTATCTGCTACTTACTCCATGCAGGTCCAGAGCAGAAACAAGTCAACAACAATCCTCCACAATGCCCATGGAACAAGTATTCAAGCACTACAACAAAGACAACCTAAAGATGGCCATGCTGAACCATGAAGAGACTTTCAAACAGCAGGTAGGATCAAAAGCTTCGATCTCTCCAACATTTAAACTTTCTTATCTTAAGAACAAACGAATAATGTACTAATCAGCGTATGATGTTTTGTGATGTTACAGGTTCACGAGCTCCATCGCTTGTACAGAATTCAGAAGCTTCTGATGAGAGACCTCAAGAGGGAGCTGAAGAGGCAGAGGAACCTGTCCACCTCCCCGAACGGCTCCACCGAGTACAACAGAAGCGCGCTCGACGTGTGCTCCTACGCGCAATATTACGGCGCCATCCGCGGCAGCCACGCAGCAACGGCGCCCTACACCGCGCTGAGCCTCGACGTCGCGCCGGCCATGGGGTACGCGCAGAGCGCGGAGGAGGACGCGGAGGAGACCGACGACGAGATGGAGCTGGATCTCACGCTCGCCGTGGGCAGCGGCGGCGCCGCCCCCAAGAAGAGGTACAATAGGGAGCATTCCCCCGGGGAGAGCTTCTCCTCGTCGTCGACGGAGTCGGACGTGCTCACCGGAGGCCCGAAGTGGCAGGCGGGCGTGGGCTCGCCGTACCACAAGCGGAGGCCGGCGGGGTTCGACGTGGTGCAGGTGGAGGCAGACGGCGGGGTGCAGCAGCCGCCGTTGCTGTTCCACTGGCTCAGCCTTAGGATGGCATGAAAGGAGCGTCGACGAACGCACGCATTGTCCATTTGTCCGTCTCATAGCTAGTGCCAGGCCCAGGATGCTGACTTCTTGTTGTTGAGTTGTACTATGTTTCTTTGCTTCCAGCTTAGCCATGGACAGGTCCAGAAATAATTAACTTGGTTGTTGAGGAGAATGTAGCGGCCACTTTCCAAAAGAGAAGAGGAGAATGTAGGGGCCTTTTCGTCAGCTGAAGCTAAGTATATGATTAGCTCTCAGTGCAAGTGCTGCTTTAGTTTTAATTATAAGTATCTGACTTGTCCATTATTGTATGAGGCAATAGTTCTGTAAGAACATCAAATTTACTGAAAAGTGAAAACTTTCGCAAATCAAATAACAGAATGGTGCTCTTAATTGCCTGAAGGAATATATAACGGAGTCAACTGAATCCATGCTCGTGTGTTCTGGAATCTTTATCACATAAGGCTAGAGGAGAATACCCAATACCAGATCACCTGCAAGAAGCAAACAGTAAATGACAGCATGCAGTATCATCTACTTTTCAAGACTCGTCACTGATGAACCATGTGGAGATGATCACATGTGCGTGATGAGTAATTGACATTAGTTTGGGTAAGTCGAGTTTGGTTTGGGTGGTTCGGACCTAGTCGTTGCGTGGTGCAACGGGCTCGGTCGGACTGTGGTCAAACTTGGTCATATGGGATTAGGACGCTGATTCTTTGATTTGACAGGTTTGGTCTTCGACATGGTAAGTATGATGTTGTTTATGCTTTCATATATCGAGCGGTGCTATTTGATGTGTTCTTTGTCTGTGTGGCTGCAGGACATCGGGTGGAGTCGTGGCGAGACACGTGGACCGGACTAGGCGCAGGTGGCGCTGAGGTCAGAACGGTCGGGATGTGTCGAAGACGACGTGGACTCGAGGTGGTTGCGAGGCGTGCGAGGCAAGGAGCGCGGAAGCTTCCCGGAAGGTGCAGGAGGGGCGAATCGGGAAATTTGCGAGGCTGCACAAGCGGGAGCGGGCGCCGTTGGATTTAGCAGGCGTAACGGGGCGGAGACCCGTTAGCCAAGGCTATAAATAGGATTGAGGGGCTGCATGCCCACTTGAGCATTTTGGAGGGAATTAGGGTTAGCTCTAGTCAAAAGAGGCTTTAGGAGTTGGTTTCTTCTTTAGTCTTTAGTGGTTGGAGAGGCAGAGTCTGGTGCTCCCTCTGTCCACCTACGATGTGTTCTAGGTGAGAGTGTTGTGTTCTTCCTCCCTCCATGGATATGTGTGTGTGTTCTTGAGTTGAGGTGAGGGAGAGGATGAGTTGAGAGCTTGTAATCTTCCTTTTGTATCAAGACGGGGTATCGGGATGTATCTCTATTCCATGTGAATCAAGAAATGAAATCTGAAGTTTAGTTTTCCCTGTTCGTAGCTCTGTTCTTCGTTCTTCCCTTTTGAGCAATTTCTTGATTTCTTGGTTTTGAGTTCTTGCCTGCTGGGATTGGCCAAAATGGGTTGCTCTGTGATGGGTTAGTGCTTCAAGATCATTTGATCGAGTTCCCTTAGAGCAAACCTTATTTTATTCTCAGATTTCAAGTTTGACCTCCTCTGTTCAATTCCTGGAAGTTCTAGGGTTTAAGGTAGTTTGTGATTCTCTTTGAGAGTTGAGCTGATTTTTGGCCTGAGTAATCCTCTTGTTATTGCTAACATATTTGCAAAATCTTGTTAGCAAAGGATTTGAGGTCATGGAGTAATTTGAGATTTTGGCTCTCTCTTTGAAGCTTGTCAAGCTATCTAGGGTTTTGAGTTAATCTTTGATTCTCTTCGTGGTTTGGTCTGATTTTTGGTCTGGGATATCCTT
Source organism: Dendrocalamus latiflorus (assembly GCA_017311315.1). Taxonomy (NCBI): domain Eukaryota; kingdom Viridiplantae; phylum Streptophyta; class Magnoliopsida; order Poales; family Poaceae; genus Dendrocalamus; species Dendrocalamus latiflorus. The sequence goes on along the minus strand of CM029612.1, from coordinate 50,603,227 downwards.
GTACTATTGCTATCATATGTGCAATTTCTCATGTGCAAAGGGTTTGAGACCTTGGAGCAATTTGAGATTTCATTTGCCATCTCTGAAGGTTCAGAATATTTCTAGGGTTGGGGCTTTCCTGTGATTTGCTCTTTGAGTTGGCTTGAGATTTAAGTTTTAGGCTCCTGAGTTGGTTGCTAATACTTTCTCTAAGCTTCAGATGCAAAGGATTAATTGTTTAGGAGAAATATTGGTTTTTGTCAAGTCTCTGTAATTTCAGATTTTGGCCTCAAATCTGAAATTCTAAGTTCTAAGGTGGATTCTTTTGGTTTCCAGGTTTCTCATGTTATTTGGTTTAGTGTTATGATGTTCTGGGTCCAAGAGCTTGAGAGCAATCCCTTAATTTCTCAAGTTATCTGAAGGTTTGGAGTATTTTCGGTTGGGTTTCTGAAGCTGTGTGTTTCGGCCAGCATACAGAGCAAATTCTTGATGCCTTCTCCTGTAGCGTGAGAATCTCCATTGTGTGCTTTTCTTTTTATTCTTTTTCGGATTTTCAACTATTTTGCATGCAGAGCAAACAGCAGTATTTTCAGCTGAAATTTTTACTGGTTAATCTCTGATTTATGCTGAATTTTTTGGTGTCGCATGCGTTCCAAATTTCAGAGAAATTAATTTTAAGTTTTCTGTGAGTTGCGTTGTTTTGCGTCTTTCTGCAAAATCTGTGTACGAATTCTCGGGGGCGTTTTTAAGCGAACGACATCCACCCCCCTCTGTCGCCATTTCGGTCCTACAGTCACCGATAATTGTTGTCCATCCTCAATACAGTATCATCTACTTTTGCAAAGTTAGCGTACAACTACGCTCCTATGCATGGAAACAATGGTTGTGCAGGTACTCGTTGAGTGTACCAAGTACCATGAGAGAAGATGTCACAGATCTGGGAGCAACACTGCAAATGTTGAGATTGATACTATCAGACAGCAGTTGATGGATCACCTTCAGTGTTGGAAGTTCACGTCTATCCATCTAACAGATTAGTTGCAAAAACATAGATAGTAGTAGTACTAGTTTATGACTTTGTGTCGCGTCGTGAAAGAAGAGAGCAACGCCTGACGCCTCCCATATTTACCGTCAAATATAGGGACATGTACGCTCGAGGAAAGTTGATATTTACCAGTTAATGGAGTTTCTTCTTTGCTGGACCAGATTACCAGAACAGTTTAGCAACAATTAAGGCTGACATTACCATGATAAGTTCCGAACCTTACCTTCACAGTGAAGTTCACACCTTCCTGATCTGAAGACGGTGTGCATCGAAAGATCATCGTCACCTAGAAGGCGTAATATTGTGAAAGCTGCCTTCCCACCAGGGAAAGGGAGAGGGCCCACGTCGGCGAACAATCCACAGTGACCAAAAGCCAGCAAATTCCAGAGTCCCCGTCACAATCACAAACATCGCCTTCACCTCTCTCTCTCTCTCTCTCTCTCGTCTCCCGTCTCCCACCCCTCCTCCCCTTCCGCCCGAAACCCTAGCCCGCCCTCGCCGCCGGCGATGGACGCATGACAGATGCGCCGCGGAGGAAGCTCCCATCGCCCAGCGTCGCCGCAGCCGTTATCGTAGCCGCCCTCGCGTCCTCCTTCCTCGCCCTCCGCCCCCCGCACGCTCCGGCCGCCGCGGGATCCAGGCCCCACATGTCGAAGGCGAGGGTTTACGCCGACGTCAACGTGCTGCGCCCCAAGGAGTATTGGGACTACGAGGCGCTCACCGTCCAATGGGGGTAAGGCGCTTACGTCCCGTTCTAATCAGCAGGTGTAGCCTTGTATTGTAGAGCTTAAGTTTTGTGATCCGCTTTCCTCTGTGAGCGGTGGATTAGGTGGGATCGTTGGGTTTAGGGTGGTTTGCTTGGATGCCTGTGGATTTCGGTTAGTGTACGGAACTAGGAAGTCATTGTGGTTTCAAGGTTAGGTTCAGCTGTTTGATCCGAATTTTCATCAGGACGGCCTTGGTTTTGAGTTTTGCGATGCGCAGGTTTACATGTTGAGTGGTTGAAGAAACAAATATAAAATTGCAATTGATTTTGGTTTTAGTATTGGAGTCACGCTCAAAATAGATTAATTTTGTTTGAAAGCTGGAACCAATGTTTATTAACAGCCTGTGGGCTGATTCTAGGTGGTAGGCCATAGAGTTTAATCTATTTTAATTTTAGGATAAAGTCTCAAGTTAACTTTCATCTAGTTGAGAATATGAGGTATGTGCATCGCCAGAGATGTTGATGCCGGTCATTTGGATGACTCTTGTAAACCTGGTGTTTAATAATGCTTTGGCGTTTTCATTTTCTAAATAAGGCTTATGAAATTAGGAATGTTTATGTTAAGTATTGGAAAAAAGCACTTTTAAATTTGAGACTGGGTCTTTTATGTTCTCATGTGCATGGTAAGATAATGAAGATTGAAGAATGAAGCTTAACTTTGTAGTATAAGGCTTTGGACCCTGTCTAGCATTATTTTTTCATCCCATTTATTATGAAATATTGTACTGAAAGTTTGTTGAATTGTTCTCTGAAATCTCAAATATAGCAATATCATTGTGTTTTCCTTCGCTCACCTGGAATATATTCCCTGCGAACAAGTACAAGTTTTTTATTTCACCGAAATCATTTTAACATGTCGAAAGGTGTGCTTTGGTGATGCCCAATAAGGACAATGCTGCTCTTAGCAGTCCACTTCTTTTCAATTGATGTTATGGTCCTTGTAGTGTACTATAAATTCATGCTGCGATAGCTTACATACAACCACGACAAACATGTACTTATTTTTTTCCCCCAAATCGTCATAATTGATGCACATCATGATACCAAGTTGATAGTTGAGCCTTGGGAGGAATGCGGTCCTTGATTTATTGAGACACCAGAAAATGTATTGTTTTTCTCTAAATGAAGGACTTTTTTGATACTGTTATCAGTTATGTTTCCTGTGGATGGTGTTCCATGTCTTTATTGAAATATTAAACAAGATGTCTTGATAAAATTATGATTAACTGTAGCTAATTGGTTGACCCTCCTTGTTCTGCTTGAACTTTATGTGAAACTGTAGGAAGAAGAAATGATATTGTTTTCTACAGCTTGATGATATCAAAGATTTTTCTTGAGAGGAGATGTCCTCTCTTTGGAATTTTCCAACCAGTACTGATTTAATTTTCAAACCAATGCTAAGGATTGTCCTCAATATCCATCTTTGGTTAGTTTAGTTCCTTTTATCGAAAGGTTACTGGGGACCTGGTAGTCTGTTAAGCTTTTCATGTTTCCGATTTCCATCAAAGTAATACCTTGTTAACCATTGTGATACATCTTTAACCAGTGAGCAGGATGACTACGAAGTTGTCAGGAAAGTTGGAAGAGGTAAATATAGTGAAGTCTTTGAAGGCATCAACATTAACAATAATGAGAAATGCATCATTAAGATACTCAAGCCTGTAAAGAAAAAGAAGGTATTAAATGGATCCCATTGGCCAGTCTTTCTAACTTTTTCCCTGAACAATTGTTGAGATATCTGCTACTCACTTGCATGTTGAATGGGAAAGGTTTCGATCCAGGAGGAACCACAGTTGCCATTATATGGAACCAAAAAAGCTTCCATCTGCATAAAAAAGCTATCATTCATCCCTTACAGATGTTTTGCATGATAGATTAGAGCATCCAGCTCAGAAAAATACAAGGGATAAGAAACAGAAAATGAACTGAGTTAAACACTGTAGAAGACTAGAACTATTTGAAAGCTCCTAGAGTTGGTTTGTGTGTCAGGCCAGTGGTGTCACATTCTTCCTCTCAGCATCCACATTCCATAGCAAGTCTCAGCAATGTTTTGACCACTCTTAGCAGCTTCTTCGTTATCTCAGGATAGAGACCTGCCAGTATGTGAGCATAGCTTCCATGTTTCAAAAATACTCATTCTTCCTCTCAGCATCCACATTCCATAGCAAGTCTCAGCAATGTGTTGACCACTCTTAGCAGCTTCTTCGTTATCTCAGGATAGAGACCTGCCAGTATGTGAGCATATCTTCCATGTTTCAAAAATACTCATTAGGATGTTTTGCATCCCGCGTTCAAAATTTCTCTGTTCTGAGCATCCAAAATTCCAAATGGACCAGTTGAATGCTGCCAGCCCTGTTTAGACACAAATTTGGATGTATTTCCAAGTTTAGATTAGCTCATTGTGAATACCCATCCAAAGATTTACACAGAGAACTACTTTGAAAGTATTAACTAACAATGCTCCATATACGCTTTTGTTCGTTGAAAAGATATAATTACCATGTTTATGCTTTGCACTTACATAGAAAGAAAATGGCCTTCTTGGTGTTGAAGTTCTTAACCTACCTTTCATATGTTTGTACAGATCAAAAGGGAGATCAAAATACTTCAGAATCTCTGTGGAGGTCCAAACATCGTGAAACTGCTTGATATTGTCAGAGATCAACATTCAAAGACCCCCAGCTTGATCTTTGAATATGTCAACAACACAGATTTCAAAGTTTTGTACCCCACGTTGACGGATTATGATATCCGCTACTACATATACGAGCTACTCAAGGTTTCCATTGTTACTCTGACTTATTTTACTGTAATATTCAATGAAACACCTTTTCCTTGAGGTGTGTAGAATATTGTTCCTTTAGATCTGTAGAATACTGTTCCGTTAGATGTGTAGAATACTGTTCCTTTAGATATGTAGAATATTTTGTTCTTCTAAAAATGATTCCAACTAATTATTTGTCTATTTATGCTCCAACTAGACACACTTGGTATTATACCTTAGATCAATATCATCAATCTTAACTGCTTCAAACAAATTTTACATATAGTCAGCTCAATTATTGCCTTGTTATATGCTTGGAAACTTGGTCTATAATATTTACAGTCAAGCAGTTTATGGATCAATTATGGTTTTGTTCTGTGATTATAATAGCAACATGAAGTTAATAATTTACACATGATAAAAGAGTTGGCTCTGCATTATATATGCGTTTAATGATCTGGGATTTTGTAAAATACCATTGGTGTCAAGAATTCAGTCATCAAGGAGCATGAATTTATGTGTAAGATATGTGCTAGGTTTTTGCATGTATATTTTAATGTTTTCTAGTCACAGTTTTAATGCAAAGTGAATCTTTCTTAAGATCTTAAATAGAAGTAATAGCACCATTTTGCCCTTGATCTTGTGGTTCTCAAGATTTTTTTAACCAATCTAGTTGCTATTTACAACAATATTTCCTTTTTGTTTATGACCCCAGGCTTTAGATTACTGCCATTCACAAGGCATTATGCATCGAGATGTCAAGCCCCATAATGTTATGATAGATCATGAGCTTCGAAAACTTCGCTTGATAGACTGGGGCCTGGCTGAGTTCTACCATCCAGGCAAGGAGTATAATGTTCGAGTTGCTTCAAGGTTTGTGTGGAGTGGGCCACTTTTTTAGTTATGATTTTTCTTTCTTTATAATTGAATTGGATTGCACCCTTTTAATCACGTGGATTTTGGAAGGATAATCACTTAAGAACAGGACATATTTGATTTGTATTTTATTGAATGTTGGCTCTAGAAGCAACATATGAAAAAAGAATTTTATGTTATTTGAATTCACTGTTACTGCTTGAGCTGCCTAATGGAGTTCTTTCTGCAACATTGATGTTTCCAAGTGCTGACATTTAAGCAATGAAGTCATTATATCATAACAATTATGTAGAATCTGAGCAAAGGCAAAAAAAACCCCTTTTAATCATGTGGATTTTGGAAAGATAAGAACTTAAGAACAGGACGCATTTGTTTTGTATTTTGTTGGATGTTGGCTCTTGAAGCAACATATTTGAATTCACTGTTACCTTTTGAACTGCCTAATGGAGGTCTTTCTGCAACATCAATGTTTCCAAGTTCTGACATTTAAGCAATGAAGTTCTCATATCATAACAATTATGTAGAAATCTGAACAAAATGCAAAGAAAAATACATGTCATCACTACCCCGTATTCCTTTTGTTAGCATGTTATCACTGGCATATACCCTGCAATTTATTGCTTACTAGTGTGTCAATCCATGCCTCACATGTTCTGTTTTTCACTTGTATTTCCTTTCATTTTCTATTTTTAATATCTGAGCTGAGCATATTATTTTCATTTTAATTCAGGTATTTTAAAGGACCTGAACTTCTTGTTGATTTGCAAGATTATGATTATTCTTTGGACATGTGGAGCCTTGGATGCATGTTTGCTGGCATGGTATGTATGCGCTATAAAAATACTGCGTGTGTTGGTCAATATCTGTATCTTGTTCTTACTCAGGTATTGGCAGTAAGTCAATAACTGAACTCATTGGTTAATTGAGTGTTATGGCTGCAGATATTTCGCAAGGAGCCATTCTTCTATGGCCATGATAACCACGACCAGCTTGTGAAGATTGCAAAGGTGAGCCTCAGCCTCAATTTGGTTGTGTCATCTCTCATGGTCTCTGGGAAAAAAAAAGGTTTGGACTCTCTGGTACAAATGTTCAGCTATGCAACTCGTGGTTTGGACTATTTGGTAAAAACTGTTTCATTATGCAACCTGTGTTTTTTAGTTTGCAATGGATGCGATGCTCTTTCGTTCCTTTGTAATTCAAGCAGTGGTTTCTTTCAAATAAGTACTGTTTATCTGTGCCGTGTGATTTTCGAAGCCTTTATTAAACTCTTACCAGGTGTTTACTAGCATCTATTATCTGTGCCGTGTGATTTTCGAAGCTTTATTAAACTCTTACCAGGTGTTTACTGGCATCTAACATGTCTTGAACATCTAATATGCCTATTTTCAACTAAAAAATTGTAAATATTTTCTCTGGAACAGCACCAATATGCTGTTGAGATGACATTAAGGCAACAACAAGATGGCATAACATACCGCGACATATTGTCCTAAGAAACTTTGTTACATGTACATCTTGCCCTGTTTTATTTGTTTAATGCTCACTTTGATATGCAGTAAAACTGCAAGAGGTTAGACTTCGAGATTTTGTCCAGCATAGTATCTAATTCCTGTCACTTTCCCATTATTCTCAGGTTCTTGGAACAGATGGGCTGAATGCTTATTTGAACAAGTACCACATTGAGCTTGATCCTCAGCTTGAAGCACTTGTTGGAAGGTAAGTTGCCATGCTTTGAGATGTTGATACCTTTTTTTAAGATTGTGAATTATGACCCTTCCACGTATGTCATATGCAGGCACAGTAGAAAACCCTGGTCAAAGTTCATTAATGCTGATAACCAACATCTAGTATCTCCTGAGGTTTGTTAATGGCACTTAAATTTCTAATATGTGTAAGTTGTTCTTTGCTTGACAGCATGTTTTCACTTCTATTTGTAGGCCATAGATTATCTCGATAAGCTTCTACGCTATGATCACCAAGATAGGCTCACTGCACGTGAAGCTATGGTAAGTAAGACAGATAGGCTCTGTTACATTCCAAGAAGATAATAATTTTGTTTGATGGAATTGTTACAGACTTACAGTGTTGCACATTCAGTGAGGTTGCAGTATTGCTGAATGACACTCTCTCTTGCACAGTGTTTAGTACTTATCTCCACATCACAAGTTTCAATACCCAATTTAGGTGTATTCTGTGTTCATTCATATATTCGTTGCTACTTTATATCATTGCACTGGTAGTAAAAGAACAATTTTCTGAAAAATCATTTTCCTTAACTCTAAGCCTTTTTACACAATATTTTGCAAGTCATGCGTTTGCATAGCTAGCATGCTTTCAAATTTTTGCACTACATTAGCTTGCATGCATGTGAGATGTGACCAACGGTGAACACTTGAACCTCACTTTATCTCTTCCAAGTTTCAATGAAATAATTTCACAGATCCAAGTCTTAATATGATAAACATTTTTACCAATTACTCAATCTTGTTAGCTAATGCTGCAAACATGAATACTTGTAGGCACATCCATACTTTGTTCAAGTGAGAGCAGCGGAGAACAGCAGGACACGACCACAATAATACTTGCGTGCACCCTCTAAAATGGGCCTTTTGCTTATCGTTATTGATCATTGCATGATGAGCGAAGTTACACTAGCAACCTGATCAAACTATTCGTGCTACGTCTTGAGTTCATAGTTTTGAGTCGCAGTGTGTGGAGAATCCTGGAAGAGCTTGTAGCCTTGTATTTGTAAACTTGGGAGCACTGTAATTTACTCCGGTTGTTGTGCTTGATGAATGCGATGACATGCATATAATTATCTGTAACGGGGTTACCAAATTATTTGTGCAACGGACAGTCATATACGCAACAATTTACCTGTATTATGGCCTGGTACTGTGTATCAAAAGATTTTTGGATAACGATTTGTGGTGGTACCGTGGTAGTAGCCAAATGCACTGAATAGCTTTTCATTTGCAGATTATTATGTTGATTTGTAGAAAATCGTGAGTGTAAAATTATGATTATTTAAAGGTGAATACCAAGTAAATTTTAGCTTAAGATTAAAGCCACAAAATTTAAACTCTTGGACGGGGTATAGCTTCCTGGCCTTCTCATCGAGGCTTAACTCTGTTTCAAACAAAGAAATTGAAGTTTTGTCCCACCAGCTGAGGCTCATTTTGGCACTTGATGATGGAACCGTTTCTCGAGTGCTGCTAATTTAAGGTCCCGATCAACTCGGCTTCGGCTTTTAGCTTCTGGCTTATTTTTCACTATTCATAAGTTTTGTCTTTTTCTGAACTTTTCGCTTTTTTGCCGGTTCTTTTTTTCCCATATTTGTTTGTATTATACGTAATGGGCTAACGTATTTTTTATATTTTTAAATTTTTTTAAATTTAATTATGCTAAATAAACCTCTGTCAGCTACAGTGTTTTTTTCAGCCAGCTACAGTGTTTCACCACTAAGGGCGTCCGTGAGAAGGGCAACTCATGGACACCCTCTCCCTCTTCATCTTCACAAATTCTTCTCTGTTGAAAAACCTTCCAATTGATTCAAAAAACTTTTGATTCGAATACTTTCAAATGATTAGAAAAACTCCTGATTCGAAAACTTTCGAGTTGATTCAAAAAAACTTTCAAACTGGGGATTTGATGCTTCTGACCTTGAGATTGCGTCCCCTTTGATCAGCGGTGTCGTGGTACGGCTGTGGGTGGATGGGGAAAGGGGAGAAAGAGAGGGACGTGATTTCTGCGACCAGTGCGAATGGGCTCCGACGTTAGCACGAATGGGCTGTTGTGGCTGCAAGCCGTGATCCAGAGGGGGTGACCGCAGCAAATTCCCGTTTCTCTAGTGTGTGGTGTTTGGCTAGCTGCTTTTTATAATCAATAACCATGTGAAAGGAAATATAAAGGGATCAAATCAAACTACTGGATAAAAGAATTTGCTAAAGAATAATTTAATTTGTCAAACAGGTATTAGATTCTTCACATAAGCTTTTTCATAGAACCTTTGGCGTTTGGAAAAGAAGTGGAACACAGAATCCACCGGTCGGAGTTTGATCCGAGGCTCTGAGCTATCCACTTTATTAAATCTAACATTAAAGGGATTTTTTTACTCCCTTTAAAAGTTCCACTTCGTGGTGATAATGCGCCTTCATTATCTACCTCTTTGGGGATCTTAGGTGGATGAATCTTTGTGTACACATGCATGTGTTGGAGGATCTTCTGCGAAACATGTGATCATTTATGTATATGTGTGTGGATGTGACTCATGGTATAATTCGGCTTGCTTATAAGATAGGGATTTTTTTTTTGCAATTTCCATATTTATAGTTACTTATTTGTGCATGATAGATGTCATATGGTTGCTTTAGTATTTTGAATAAGTAAATTTTTTTAATCTCACAGGGAACCAACCCATGGATGCAGGGAAACTTAGATTATTTTGTTTTTGAGAGTTTAGAATTTATGGTATTAATTATTTAAGATTCATTGCAACACATAGGCTAGTTAGAGTAAAATATTGTACGGAAGTGTATACCTGCGTACATCACATGCATCCCTAGTGGCAATGCAAGGCAAGCATGTTTCAAGCCCGCGGCTTCTCGAGTACTCTAACATGGGAGCAGATGATCCCACCCTTCACCGCCCTCTATCTTCGCCAATTCTTGTGTATTGACGCCAGTTGCACCAGCCATCGGCAGTAGCGAGTGTTGGGCCAATGCCCCACTAGAACCACCCATCGATTGTGTCGACCATCACGCTTTCTAACTAACGCTGTGATCGTTTTGGTTTCAACTTTTAGCTTCCAGCTTATTTTCACTATTCATAAATTTCGTCTTTTTCTGAACTTTTGGATTTTTGTTGAGCTTTTTGCCGGTTCTTTTTTTCCCGTATTTGTCTATATTATACGTAATGGGCTAACATATTTTTTTATATATTTTTTAATTTTTTTAAATTTAATTATGCTAAATAAGCCTCTGTCAGCTACAGTGTTTTTTCAGCCAGCTACAGTGCTTTTCAGCCATAAGCCACAAAAAAGCCCAAATAATCACCACCTTTGCTAGCCTGCTCCTACCGTTGTGCCGCGCACGCAGGACACTCCTATGTATCACCTAATTAAAAAACTAATTATCAAAAAAAAATATCGAACCCTAGTCGGTACTAGGTACTGGTTGATTACCACCATAACATGTTTTCTACCATACGGTTTCAATTATCAAATTTAAACTCAAATTTTAAAATTGGTCAGTTTTCATCCGGTTACTGCCAGATTCCGATCGGTCACTATTCGAAATTACTATATATTGGTTCAAATTCCAAATATAAATTTAAAATTTTTTGGACCAATTTTTTTACTAGTTTAGGGCAGCAACCGATCGGTTACCATCGATACTTTGATCCTTGATCTATTGCAGTCGTGCCTTTAGCTACCGACCGCCTCCATCCTCAGTCTGTTGTTGTGCCAGCTGCATGCCTGGCAGTGCTGTAACACTCCACATTTTCATCTAACCTTAAGTGAGGGGTTATAAAGCTAAGCAAAATTAATTAAATAGCTAATAAATAAAATATGAGGTAATTTAAACTTTTCTCGTGTATCCAGCTAAATTGAAAATTAAGAGCAGTAAATAAATAAAATGCATTCACAAATTGCATCACTGAGAGTTAATACAATTTAAATATAACATCTTGATTTTTAGTGTCTTTTTCAAGCTTTTAAAATAGACTAACCATTTGGATATTTCTTGAACCAATTAAAGGTTAATTTGAATTTTTAGAAATAAAAAATAATGTGAATAAAGTAAATATCAATTAAATTAAAACTAGTTTTTGTTGGGTTCCTTGTGTTGTAAGGAATTTTTCTGTATTTTTCTTGATTTATTTGCTATTTTTAGAGCTAAATTTGATTTAATCCTTTTTTTTGAAATTCCAAAATCCTTGAAAGTCCCGAAAATCCTTTGGGTCATTTTCTCTTTCTTTCTGGCCATCTTCTATCTTTTCGGCCAGTTCACCTTCCCCGCTCGGCCCATCCTCTCTCTCTCCTCTCTGCCCGGCCCATTTTCTCCACTTGGCCCAACTCGTGCACGAGTTGGCCCAGGCCGCTCGCTCCAGCGCCTTGGCTTGGCTTGCCCACCAGTGCCACATGTCTCTCGCTCCTACCTCCACGTCACGTCGCTCGCCCGCAGTCACTGTCCGGTGGAGCCTCGTTGTCAGCCCCGTGTCGTCTCCAAGCTGGTCACCTCCTCCGTCTGCGACCAAAACACTGTAGTACCACCATATTCAACGTGAACTCATCGTCATCATTGCCATGTAAGCCCTAGGTTGTCCCCATCAGCATCTTCTCCCTGCTACCTCAGCACCAGAGCTCACGTGGTAATTCACGCGGTGATTTGTGTGTCAACCCAAAGCCAGCCCTAGATCCATATCTATGTGGACATAGCCCATCGTGAGCTGTGCCTCTGTCCCATGGGTCCCACCTACCATAACTATATTCCTAAAACCCGGTGCACCATGGATTAGTAGATCTTGCCATGAACTTGGTCCATTGGACCAAGGGCCCAAAATGTCAGCCTCTACTCCTATTTTCTGAATTTTCCTTTATTCCAAAACTCCAGATGGCCCTTAGTCTTTAGCCTTTTATTAAATTAATTTCCAAGGGATATTTCAAAGAATATTCTCCTTTCTCTCTCAATTTTCAAGAATGAGCCCATTCTTCTCCGTCCTAACTTCAATTGATCCGATTCTTTTTCCTAAATTTATCTAAAATTAAGCTCTATCTTTTAATTCTAGTTTGGTTATTTTTTGGATATTATTTATATTTTTTGTTTTCTCTCTTATTAGATAACTCCTTCAAAGGAGCAGAAGCATGACTAGAAGTTCAAAAATTGGTAACTGAGCAACGCTAAAGCAAGTCATGACATTTGATCATGTTGAACTTAGTTTTCAAATCTATTAATTAATTATTTTATTTTAAATTATTCTATATTGCTAATTTAATACAAATCTTTGTACCTTGTAGTTATCAACCAAATTGATTAATCCCTCCTTGATAATTTGAATACCATAATTCCATTGTCACCATAGGAAGCGTAATTATCTAATGATACAATACTAGTATCTATTTGAGTTGTACGTTTAGCATACTTAGCCATGTTTATAATACATGGGCTCATCATCATATGTTGATTAATTAAATAATTTTGACTTAATGAGATATTGAATCGTAATGGTCAGCCACAATTATAAAACTTGCATACCATGATATGGGTAGTGTTATTGGTATTGTTATACAAAATGGTTTTTACTTGGATGAGTGATTATGCAGTAAAGGGGGAAGTGTGGCCAACACTTTGGGATGTTGATGATTTATCTGGATAATGTCTAAGGACTTAACTTTATACACAATTAATTTGAGCCTTGTCATACAATTACATGTCTAATATGAGATGCATCTGGCTGATTAATTTATGATATTTCATCTTTGCTTTTGTCATTGAGATGAATGTGAGTTGTGATTATGTCCATTGACTCACACTAGTGCAAGAGGGGACTTTTATCGACTAGGTGGTCAGTCTACTCGGCAATAAAATCTTAGCGGGTGTGATCATTTTGAGATTGATCATTGTAAAGGCCTTGTTGTGATCTTCTTGGTCGGCATGCCTAAGAAAGCATATTATACTAGTGAAACTGCAAGATGGTCATATCATGTAGGTAAAGTTGTACAACCTCTGCAGAGTGTAAAAACTATTTGAATAGCCTTGTCCCCGGTTATTGACAATACTCAATGATTTCACACGAGGGGTAGAGATTTCATAAAATCCTGGTTGGGTTAAGTTTGAAAAGTGAATGGTTAGTTCACTGGTGCTTTATTACGTGAATGCTTAGTTCACGAGTGGTGCGTTGGGTGAATGGTCAGTTCATTTATGGTTTATTCAATTCCTTTGAGTTATTTATTTATACTTATTTTTAAAATTTGCTTTCAATATATTTATTGTATTTACTCTAAATTATTGTTTTCTACAAAGTAACCATTTAGCCTTTCTTGATAAGTCTTGCATGATTATATTGCAACTTGTTACAAACGACTTGCTGAGTACTCTATGTACTCATGGCTATACCCTTTGCTGCTAAGTTATTGAAGGAGAACCATTTCAGCCAGAGGTAACGGAGAAGGAGTACTTTGATGTCTTCACGGATTAGGACTTTGCTCCCAAGTCGATTGCCCGTGTGCATGTCGAATGGCCACTGTGTTATCTTTATTTTTTGCTGCTAAATTTTGCTAAGCCTTTCAAACTATAATATATAAGCTTGACCATAAGATCGTAACTCTGATAATCAATAAATATTTGAGTCTTTCATAGTTAATCGTGATCATGGTCGATATTTCATCTATATTTTTACTGTGTGCACTAGCGTGATCCTAAACTAGTGTATAATATACAGGAAAGCCTAGATATGCATATTCAGGTCTCGACATTAAATACACCAGATTAAGAAATACAATTAATTGCACAGCAATTAAAAGTGTCTGTCAACTCAAATAAAATATGTAACAATTCGCATTAAAATAGTTAATTAATTATAGTCCATTTTCAACAAACGAATTACATCCGTCAAGTGGTAATTAAAATTGTTTATCGAATCAAGTAAAAATATTAACAGTTCATATTACCCCAATATAACAATCCAAATTACATCAATTTACAATTCTAGATGTCAACCAAGACCCTCGCCTCCATAACACAAATAATTACATCACAGTTAAAATTTCATCAATATTGCCAAACTGAAGTAACCGACACCTATTTAATTGCAATAAGCATAAATAACAAGAAGATCGAACAAAAGAAGAAATTTAAAAGCCAACTTGCCAGCAAAACCCTACTTTAGTTATCGAAATGGCATTCTGCTCATTGAGATACCAGACCGTTTGGGGTTAGTCGGCACTTCTTATAACCATAGGATTTTATCATCCGGAGTTAAAAACCAACTTGAATCTATTCCAAAATTCCATTTCACAGCCACTCAGCTAAATCCAACCATACTTGCACAGTGAAAACACTAGTTGTACAGAGAATCAAGCCAAGCCAGGCAAACAAAAGAGAGGATGCATTTCTATCGATGACCACCACCACCAGCTGCTGACCAACACCAACACCATTCCCCAAATCCCCCTCCCAGATCCACTTAATTCCCCAAAAATCCACCCATCCAGCCGAGAGGAAGAAAAAGCAGGAGAGCAAGGCAGGAAGACCAGGGGAACCAAGCGCACCAGACCAGAGAAGCAAACCCAGGAGACCACAACCCTAAGAGGAGGCGACGGCCGACGACCGAGCCAATCTCAAGTCAAAGCAAGCCCAGGAGGCCACAACCACAACCCTAGGAGGAGGCGACGATCGAGCCAACCTCGAGTCAATCACCATATAACTGAACCAAGCAAGCGACTGGAAAGATCAAGCTCCTGTTCTTTTACTAATCAAGCCGACCATCTACCGGGCCTGTTCTTTTTGGCTGCGGCTTTCGGCTTTTGGGCTGTTCGTGCGAGAGATTACAGATTAACAGAAACTCACGTGCGGTTTTTGTCGATATAAATGAAGTCAATACAGTATGTACTAATTTTAACTAGTGGACCCTATCTTAAAAAGATACTCTGTTTAAAAGCTAGTTATTATAGAAAAGCTGAAAAACAGCTTTTAAAAGCTGAAAAGAACAGACCCACTGTCGAGGTAGCCCACACCCCGTTTTCAATTTTGCCGTAGCTTTCACGGGACTATACCATGTGCACCACCGTTCACACATATCATACGACCACAGCAAGCCGCAGAAGTGCAGAACCATCACGGAGAGGAGGAAGAGAGTATAGGAAGGAGTATACTCTAGTGAGACAACAGCGGCGATAGCGTGCCAAAGTCGGTCGACTACACATACCCAACGGCCACCGCACTCCCCGGCGTGCGGAAAGCCTCGAGCCTCGCCGTAGTAGCATACCACCACCACCTTCACCATTCATGCGCAAAAATCATTTCAAAACACTAATTAAAGCAAGCAAAATATTGAACTAGGAGAAAGTGAGGAGGGGGGGGGGGGGGGGGGGGGGTTAGTGGTAGAGAAGGGAGTCGGCAGTGGAGGCCGGTACATGAGCGGCGCTGGAAGCCGGGGGCTGGGCTGGGACGGTGCAAGGAGGCCGGAGCCGAGCAGGGGGAGCTGGAGGCCAATCTGAAGTCAGGCGGCAAGGAGCTGGCAGGCAGGGGGCACAGGGGGCTGGCCGGCGCACTGGTGGCCGAACTGGGCGGCGCAGGCAGCAGCGCCAGTGGAGGCGACACCAGAGAGGAGCGGCACTAGGAAAGCCAGAGGAGTTGGCGCCTGAGAGAAGACCAGCGAGAGTAGCGGCAGGAGAAAGAGAACACCAGAAGTCATTCGGCATTCGGCAGGAGCAAGAAACTAGAGAAGGAAATAGGAAAAAGAATAGAGAGAGAGAGGTGGGAATTCAAGAGAGAAGTGGATTAGCGGAGAGAAGCCAGGAAATAGTCAGGCCATTCGGCCAAATAGTGATTTAGGAGAGAGATTAAGTGCGTACTAATTATATTCACGTATTGTATTATCGATAGCCCGAGTGAACTGGAAACCCAGATTTTTTTATCCGTACTCAGACAAACATACCTTTGATCATATTATCAGAGTATGTTCAGTAAAATAAGTATTTATCTATTAAATTATTATCATCCTACATAAAAATTAAAATCATGTTTAAATCAAATGAATGTTACGAGAAAGAGATAACGTGGTCTCAACTGTTGGAGCAGTTGACCCATAGTGTAAGCAAAAGTAGACAGTTGAAGAAGCCACTATTATATAGATAAGTAAAAGGTAGGTAGTTAGATAATCCACTGTCGTACCGATAAGTAAAGGATGGGCTGAACGTGTCTTTGGCAGGTGATAAAAGGCAAGGTTGGACCTTCTGTACAGGATAAAATCTAAGTGCTTATAAACTTCACTTATGTAATAAACTATATCATTGTATCAACTATTGTTCCATCTAAGGACAGGCATAATTAGTAACTTTATTAAAGTTATTACTATCTCCACATGGGTAAATATTATAATTATGGTAGAGAAACCCAGAACCCGTATAGAGCTTGAAACTAAGGGATCTAAAGCAGGAGGAACCCAGAATTAGTATAAAGTCCAAAAGTGAGAGATCCAAAGCTGGAGTAACCCAAAACTAGTATAAAACCCAGAAGTGGGGGATCTGAGGCGCATATATTAGCGTAGTGGAGTGTTGAGTGAGGGTTAGGCCGTCCCAACCAACAACTATTTCGAGATCGGTGGGCATCGGGAGAGAGTGAGAGACCGCCTCGGGCCACTGGTTAAAAATAGTTGGGTGGAGATATAACATACTAAGATATAGATAAAAATTATTTGCTCTGATTTGGCCATTTCTAAGTAAATGCGAAGATCTATCCGCTACAAAAATGAGGGCGACCATAGATAAAGTGATACAAGCTTGCATAATACTATATAAATCATGAATTTATGTCTGTATCTTAGACTGGAGGCTATGGGAATCAATAGGGGTTTTATTTATTTATACAAGCATTTAGTAAATTTCTAAATTAATAAGCCGAAACTCTTTTTCAACCTAACAAAATATTTATTTTCTATGTCATGAGAAGAGAGAGAATGAGAAGGGATATTCCAGAAAATATTAGATTACAAGCATACATTACATTTTTTGTACTAATAACACTTACTGAATATTCTGTACTCACCATTACTATTATTTTTTAGAGTATAGCCAGCCTGAGATTTCACTTGGCGTGGATGAGGCCTACCTAGAGAAATTCTATTCCATGTGGGAGAGAGATGATTTTGAGTATGACCCATATAAGGTGGACACCTTATACGAGATCTGGGATAACTACAGAGTTACTAGTAATACAGGCGCAACCCGTAGGCCATAGGGTATATGTAAATTAATGTGTTGTCATATACATCCTGGTTCTTATATAATTAGAAGTTGAACTAAAATTGTTTAATTTCCGTATTGTTATATTCAAACCCTTGTGGTTTTGTATCAAACTTAGTCCTGTGTGGCTATATTTATGTAATACTATGTTCTGTCTCTAATTATTGTTCTGTTACAACACTCTAATGAGTTTATTATTAGTTGAAACGGTGTTTTATCGGGCAAACGAATAATCTATTGACTATGTGTTATTACCCTTTGTAATAACACATGTCGTCAAAAGTGCGCACGGCACACGGCCACGCCTCCGCGGCTGCCGTCTGTTTAGGTGTTTATGCACACGCGCGAGCTGCACGCGCACGCAGGCACGGATGATTGACGAGCCATCACGGAGTAGCGCACTAGCGATCATGAAGTCTTTGCTGCTTATACCAGAATGATCAATAATGTTGCTGTTGTAAGTATTACAACAATTGTGAAAACAAAAGACTTATGACCAAGGATTCAAAATCAGATTATAGAAAAAAAATACCAGACCCTGGTTGGTACCATGTAACCGGTTTTCTACCAGATGGTTTCAATTATCAAATTTAAACTCAAATTTTGAATTTGATTGGTACCAAGTAACTGGTTTTCTACCGGATAGTTTCAATTATCAAATTTAAACTCAAATTTTGAATTTGATCAGTTTTCGATTGGTTACCATCTGAAATTACTATTCATCAATTTAAACAAAATTTAAATTTAAAACTTTCGAACCAATATTTTTTACTGGTCCTGGCCGATACAGCGGGTAACCACCGGTTACCACCGATATTTTGATCCTTGTTTATGACTATGCACGACTGCAGGCTGACCTAGAAGTTAGCACGTGCAAACTGTGACAATTAATTCTCCTCAAGGGCTAAAAAATATTACTGCTTTTTTTCATTGGTTCATGAAAGCCGATGAAAATTGAATAGAATGTAATGTCTGAATACAGAAATGTGTACAAAAATGGTTATTGTTTACCTATTATCTATTTGAAACGCTGAGCCTGTTAACCACACTTACACCGTCTTATCTCTAATCCATTTTGTGGCGACCCATTTCTCTCCTTTGATCACTGGGCAGCTACCATGAAGTGAAGTCTGCAACAACACGTTCATACTAGAGTTAAAAGTCCACAATCCACAAGATGTTTGGCTGCAAAGCCATCTAGAACCAATGTTAGAATTGAACACGTGTAACTCCAGATACATCTTGCACAGAATTTGACATTTGCTAAGGATGAAAGATAACTTCGCTAGGTACTCTACTTTGAGTAAAATTTTGAGAAACGGAAAGCCACGAACAACTTGAGTGGAAGGAACATACCGGATCAATGGTGCCATTGACCATAAGAGAGTAAAACAAGAGACCATCACCCTTCTTTGGTTTAACCTTTAAGCCAATGCACTTTTCATAGTCATAGCCTATATCCATATTTTCCCCATTCTGCAAATCAACAAAGAATTCATGAGAATCTACTGACAAAACACACAACAAAATTTCCTTAGTGCTCACCTCGTATGGGAACATAGTTTCTCCCCCTTCTTCGACATCCGTGAGATAGAGCAAGAAAGATGCCACCTGAGAAATTGCATTTCAGTAGTTCCTTGGTTATATGATTGAATCATTTAACTAAAATTGCTTTTGTTCAGTGTTCAATTAAGCAGACTGCAGAACAACATATTTCTGAAAAACTGATGCAGAGTGCGCTGCAACTGTGGGAGATCAAAGAGACAAACATACAGGAATGCAGGAGATAAACATGCTAGGTAAAACTTGCGATCTCAGATGTAGGGTTCTATGGTAAAAAATAGACATGTTATGACAGCTGTTCTTTCCAAAACTCCAGTGTGTCTATTCACATAAAAATAAAAGAGCTGCTAAACATCAAGAACCAAGAAAGTTCAAGTTAGGCAGAACACAAGCGGAACTGGAACATACCCTCTGACTTTTTTGTGGGCCATACTGAGCCGGGTCAAATGCATCATAGTGTGAAGCATACTTCTGTCCAATTTCATAGCGCAGGACATTAAAAGGCTGCAACATACGACAAACATAGCAAGTTAGCAATGAAATATTATAATAGAAAAGGTCATTTTCATGTCCTCTTTAAAGAAATCTGAATGATCAACACTGCATCCATAGATCAATAAGAATTTTTTTTCAAGGAAAGGAAAACAGCCAAGTGTAGGTAAATTATGGTATTACAAGGACCAATCTAAAACCACAACACCACCATACATGGTTCCCGCTAATCCTACCATGCAGACGGTAAATTTATCTGTGAAGTTATCATTGCATATGCACACGACAACGATTCCGCTCTTTATGTAGGAACTCTTTATATGCAAATATCATGTCAAAAGTACAACTTAAGCTGCACGAATCTGGTTAGCTATGAAGTGCCACTGCCAGCATGGGCATATTTAGCAGATGTTATGAATAGCGCTTGTATTCATATGAGGCCAATGGGCCAGAATATATACACAAAGTACAAGTGGTAAATATGCAAAGAACCCCTCATAACAATGGGGAATAACAAACTATACATATCTCTAACACCCCCCCTCAAACTCATGGTGGATCAACAACACTGAGTTTGGAGAGGTAGAAGCTATGCTGTGCTCGAGTCTGGGCCTTCGTGAAGAAATCCGCTATCTGAAGCTCCGAAGGCACATACTGAAGAGTAATCACCTGATCATGCACACAAGACCTCATGAAAGAAGCATCAACACCAATATGCTTGGTGAGCTCATGCTTCACAGGATCACGCGCAATACTGATAGCACCTGTACTGTCTGACAAGAGAGAAGTCGGTGTAGTAACAGAAACACCAAAATCCTCAAGTAACCACCGTAGCCAAGTAATCTCCGCTGTCAAGAGAGCCATAGCTCGCAACTCAGCCTCTGCACTCGAACGGGACACTGCAGTCTGTTTCTTCGTCTTCCAGGCAATAAGAGAACCACCAAGAAAAACACAGTAAGCAGAGATAGACCGGCGATCAGAAGGATCGCTGGCCCAAGTAGCATCCGAATAGGCCTGAAGCTGTAAAGAGCTGGAACGTGGAAAGAAGAGACGGCGAGAGATAGTCCCGCGAAGGTATCGCAGAACTCGAAGAAGGTGGCTGTAGTGGACCTGAGTGGGAGCGGAAACAAACTGACTCAGAATATGAACTGGATAAGTGATATCCGGACGAGTAACAGCAAGATAGACAAGACTCCCAACAAGATGACGATAGCGAGTCGGATCAGAAAGAGGCTCGCCATCAGAGAGTCGGAGGTGAACATTGAGCTCCATGGGAGTCTCAACAGTACGCTGATCAGTGAGAGAGGCGCGATCAAGAAGATCCTGAATATATTTCGCTTGAGACATAAAGAAACCATCTGGAGTGGAAGTAACCTCAATCCCAAGGAAGTAACGAAGAGGGTCAAGATCCGACATAAGGAACTGCTCACTAAGACGAGCCTTGACAAAGGCAATGTACTCAGAATCATCCCCCGTAATGATCATATCATCAACATACAGGAGAAGAAGAGTCCGACCACGAGACGAAGTGTGGACAAAGAGCGCAGGATCATGATCACTAGCTGAAAAACCAGCAGCAGTGACCACAGAGGAGAAGCGCTCAAACCAAGCACGAGGGGCTTGCTTAAGGCCATAGAGAGAGCGACGAAGGCGACAGACCATGCCCTCAGGAACAGAATACCCAGGTGGCGGATGCATATAGACCTCCTCACGCAACTCGCCATTAAGAAAGGCATTCTTGACATCAAGCTGAGACACAGACCAGTGGCGAACAGACGCCACGGAAAGAAGAGTGCGAACAGTGGTCATGTGGGCCACAGGAGCAAAAGTCTCGTCGTAGTCAACACCATGCTCCTGCTGGAAGCCACGAGCAACAAGACGCGCCTTATAGCGCTCAAGAGAGCCATTAGAGCGAGTCTTAATCTTATAGACCCACTTACATGTGATGGGACGAGAATGAGATGGAAAAGGAACAAGATCCCAAGTGCCAGTACGCTCGAGGGCAGCAATCTCTTCGGCCATGGCAAGCTGCCACTCAGGGTGAGTAACAGCATCCCGGTAGGAGACAGGCTCACGAGTAGCTGCGCCAGCAAAGGCGAAACGGGCAGGAGGCCGAACCGACTGGCGATCGCGGAGAGCGTAGCGAGGAGAAGATGACCCATCAGGGGAAGATGGAGCATCAGAAGAAGATGGAACATCAGAAGAAGATGACGCATCTGGAAGATCCTCAATACGAGGTCGACGAGTGTAGACGATAGTGGGAGGAGCCTGAGGAGTCGTAGGAGACGACACAGGCGGCGACAACGGCGGAGAGGCCACAGGGGGAATATGTGGAGACTCAGTAGGACAGGTGGACGAGGGCAAAACAGATATAGGAGTATCTGGAAAGGTCAAGAAAGACAGAGACTCCACAGAGGAAGCCGAAGGAGAGGCAGGACGTGGGTAGAATGGACGAGACTCGTCGAAAGTCACATCCCGAGAAACCCGTATCCGACGACCAACAGGATCCCAGCACCGATAGCCCTTGTGCTCGGCACTGTACCCCAGAAAGACACACTCAACAGACTGAGCGGTCAGTTTGGTACGTTCTCGAGGGGCAAGGAGAACATAGCAAACACAGCCAAACAGATGAAGGGCAGAGTAGTCAGGAAGAAGACCACAGAGACGCTCAACAGGGATCGCACCCTTAAGAGCAGAAGAGGGCTGAATGTTGACGAGATAGGTGGCAGTGGAAACAGCCTCGGCCCAAAAGTGAGGTGGAATAGAGGCGGCGATCATCAGAGCACGAGCC
Organism: Dendrocalamus latiflorus; assembly: GCA_017311315.1. Taxonomy (NCBI): domain Eukaryota; kingdom Viridiplantae; phylum Streptophyta; class Magnoliopsida; order Poales; family Poaceae; genus Dendrocalamus; species Dendrocalamus latiflorus. Next base: position 50,580,986 of record CM029612.1, on the reverse strand, counting down.
GTCTCAAGGAGGTGACGATGCTTACGCTCAGCGACACCATTCTGAGCATGAGCACCAGGACAAGAAAACTGAGCGAGAGTGCCCTGCTCAGCAAGGAAGCTGCGCAGGTGACGAGAGAGGTACTCGCCAGCAGAATCAGCACGAAAGACACGAATAGGAGTGGAGAACTGTGTGTGTATCATAGTGGCAAATTGTTTATAGATAGGCAAGGCCTCACTACGAGAAGACATGAAATATATCCAAGTGTGGCGAGAGAAATCATCTATAAAAATAATATAATAACGATGACCCCCTTTCGAAACGAAGGGAGCCGGACCCCAAACATCTGAATGAACAAGATCAAAAGGACGCTGAGACACAGTCTCACTATGAGGATAAGGAAGCTGAATCTGTTTACCTAACTTACAGCCCTGACAATCTAAAGACACGTCTCCTGAGACAGACCCCAAAAGACCACGACGAACTAAGGACGACAGGCGAGATCCACACAGATGGCCAAGACGGTGATGCCACTGCTGGAAGGAGCCGGTAGACGAAGCGGCAGAAGCGGAGAGACTGGCGGCGGTGGTGGCAGCGGAAGGAAGATGAAGCCAGTCAAGCTCCCAGAGACGCTGTGAGTCACGGCGCCGAGGGCCAGAACCAACCAGAGCTCCCGTGTGGTAGTCCTGAACACAACAAGAGTCAGAGTCGAGAATAACTCGATAACCAAGATCAGTAATCTGCCCAGCAGAAAGAAGCTGCAAGGTAAGGCGAGGAACATGAGCAACAGAAGGAACATGAAAAGATGAGTTGCTAAGAGATCCTCGACCAGAGACAGAAAGGGATGTACCATCAGCAGTAAGAACACTGACAGGAGAATCAAGAGGTGTAATAGAAGACAGAGTGGAAGAATCAGGAGTCATGTGAAAAGATGCTCCAGAATCAAGAATCCACGGGGAGGTACCTGACTGTGTAGGAGGTGGTCTCTCAGTGCCTGAAGAGTCAGTAGCAGAACCTGCAGAACCTGTTGAGGGAGAACCTGAAGCGGCAAGTAGGCGTCGAAGTCTGGCTATCTCCTGCTCGGTGAGAGAAGCTGCTGAAGAAGTCGAGGCAGACGTCGTCGTAGAAGCACTAGTGCCAGTAGAAGAACGGCGTGAAAGATGCCGCTTCTTCTTGTAGCACTGGGACTCAGTGTGGCCATCCTTGTCGCAGTAGGAACAGTGAGGACGGCCACCTCCAGACTGAGGACGGCCACCACCACCTGTGGTAGCCGCTGGAGGAGGCAGTGTAGCAGGCGGACGAGCGGCGAGCACAGAGGGGAGTGGCATCAGACCAGCACCACTCAAACGAGTCTCCTCTGCGCGTATCTCGGTAAGAGCCTCCAGGAGAGTGACACGAGGGTGGCGTGCAAGAAGCTGGGCACGCCTTTGCTCGAACTCAGGACGAAGGCGAGTAAGGAACTCGTAAACCCGCTGAAACTGCAGATCAGCACGTACCTCCAGGCAGCACGGACAGGTACGACAGCCAGCAGTGCGAAGTGAGTCCAACTGACGCCAGACAGCAGAACTCTGAGCGTAAAAGGCGTCAACAGTAGCATCACCCTGCTGAAGAGAGTGCTCCTGGCGGACCACGGACAGGTACAGGGCATCACCAGAGGGCTCGTAGCGCTGACGAAGATGAGTCCACATCTGAAAAGCCGAAGGGAGTCCCACAACCTCAGAAGAAAACTGAGGCTGGACACTGGCGATGAAGACAGCAGCAGCCCGAGCGTCGTCATCGTGCCACTGAGTGTAGACGGTCAGACGATCCGTGTAGGAATCCAGAGCCTCCTGGTAGGCAGAGGCAGCTTTATCATTAGCGTCATCATCAGCAGCAGCCTTATCGGCTGTCGGAGGCAATGCAACAGGCGTAGGCTCCGTCGGAGGAATAGGGCAAGGCGGGCAGGTGACATCGCCAGAGAGGACGCCCCAGAGACGAAGACCACGCATGTGAATGCGCATGTGAGACACGAAGTCGGTGTAATTAACACCATCAAAGATCACCGGGCAGCGAGGGAGGGAAACGGTGCCCATTGGTAGGCGACGCTGGACGGCGCGGCGACCAAGGCAACGAAGTCTAACAGGCGGCGCTGGACGGCGCGGCGGTTAGAACAACGTTTTTTTTTTCTTTTTTTTTTGCTTTTTTTTTCTTTCGGTCGGTTTACAAACCGACCGGCTTCACCGAGCCCAACAGGAAAACCCTAATCGGGGGCGGGAGGCGACGCAGGCGGCAGCGGCCCGGCGCGGGCGGAGCGGGAGACGACCCTGCGGCGGCGGCGGCGGCGTCCCGGCGCGGGAGGCGGCGGCCGGAGCGGAGGCGGCGGCCCGGCGCGGGAGGCAGCGGCCGGAGCGGAGGCGGCGGCCTGGCGCGGGAGGCGGCGACCGGAGCTGAGGCGGCGGCCCGGCGCTGGCGTCCAGCAGGCCGGCGGAAGAACCGGGGGCGGCGGGATCGGCGACGGCGCTAAGGGGAGGCGCGGCGGCGGCGAGGCGCGGCGACGGCGTCCCGATTGGCGGCGTCCCGATCTTCACCGTGGATCGGGAGTCGACGGCGGAGCGGTGGAGGCCGGCAGAGGCGACCAGGGGAGTCGACGGCGGAGCGGTGGAGGTCGGCAGAGGCGACCGGGTAGGAGGGGAGGCGCCGGACTGGAGGCGCCGAGGTGGCGGCCGAGTGGGAGCAGAGGAGGCCGGCGGGGACGGCAGCGGCGGAGGAGGCCGGCGAGGCGACCGGGTGGGAGTCGGGCGGGGCCGACGGCACGGCGGAGGCCGGGAGTCAGCGACGGCGGGAAACCCTAGGTAAACCAAAACCCTAGTTTTGGCTCTGATACCATGTTATGAATAGCGCTTGTATTCATATGAGGCCAATGGGCCAGAATATATACACAAAGTACAAGTGGTAAATATGCAAAGAACCCCTCATAACAATGGGGAATAACAAACTATACATATCTCTAACAGCAGAAACAATGAATCAACAGGGATGGTAAACAAATGGCATGTACATCAGTAAATGAAATCCTAGAGTGAATAATTTCTTTGGTCCATCTAAGTGGAAGAATAAGAACACTAGATGTGGTATGCAATCACGATATTTATGGAATAATACCTCCCCATGACCTCTGGGCATCATGGTAGCCTTTGCAATCTTCTTTTCAACTTCTGCAAGGGTTCCAGTTGGATCTTCATTAGCACTGAGGAATGTGCCTGAGCTGTTGGGCAATAGGAAATCACCATTAGTTCATTGCAGTATCAGATAAGGCAATAAGGGAGTTATATTCATAGTTGCATGTGCAAGGAAAAGCATAATTTGAAGCTGCTTACAAGAAACATAATTTTTCATAGAATTGGCACGTCAAAATGGAATATATGCTCAGCACTCTTAAATGGGAAAACAGGACGGAGACATAAATGAAATATATGAAATATTAATTGAATTGTTGGCTCATGGAAAATTCAGAAATATGTTAATCAAGTGCCCAGAAGCAAAGGTCAGCAACAGACATGTCTAGTGGATTGGGGGTATGGTTCGCAACAATAACTCATTAAAATGGATATTAAACACCTACTATGAACTATATTTAAAAAACTATGCGATAAATTCCCATCAACAACCAAAGGAATTCCCATATAGAGTTGGCAATTATGTGATAAATTCCCATCAACAACCAAAGAAATTCCCATATAGTGTTGGCACTCTCATGACCTAGGTATCGGGATCCCATTAAAAGAAGCAAAGAACTGGTAGAAACAGACAAAATTTTGATCACTTGGAACTTCCATCTTTACCACAATAAAAATAGCTGAAGTTCTGATATGACACTGGGGGAATAGGCACTACACTAAATGTACATTCAAACCAAACTAGTCTGTGCAATTTCACACAGTAATAATTGCCTAGTGATCACTGGTCCAATTGCCCTTATCTTTTTCTTTACTATGATTATTCTGCGACTGCAAGAAAGCAGTTACCTTGTCCTTATTCCTTTGGTGGTCTCCTCGGTTTCTCCTTTTCTTAAAGCCAATGTTGATGGCATAAGCCTTTCCTTTGCAGTTTGTACTATATTTTCACACTGCTTAGATGTTGCGAATTGCGGAAAATAGAATGCACGAGGCTGCCAGCTCAAAATCTGCTCAAGAGATCTGCTTTACATTACTAAAGCAGAATCAACCAGTTTCCAAAATAAAATGGGAAGGGGAAAAAGGCAGCATTTATTAATGAAACAGAGATTGTGGTGTAACAGAAGTATGACATACTACATACATCAATAAAGTTCACTGCATACTTATTAAAAAACAAGTATTAAAAAAACAAGTAGTTCCATTCCAGCATCTGAACCTGGTGTGCGTGTATGTTAAGTGATCTAGGGTGCATATTTATTAAGTACAGGGGCTACAGGACATCAAATCTAACCGTTTCATCCTTTACTAGTATCAACTTTTCTCGGACTAGCCAATAGCCTGCGCAATTATCAAATGTATAAATCTATATCAGACACGTGATAGAAACCTAGATAAATTGCATTCATTCTTTAGTAGTAAAAACCTTCCTTAAATAAAGCTAATTTCCCGTGCAGTTGGCCAACACGGCAAGAGGCAGAAATGCAAACTAGCCCTGCATTGGTTGTGGACACGTAATTATCACACAATCCACACTTCTTGCATTTGTGGCTTTACTAGCTTACGTCATTACGCTAACACAAGTGCACAACCGTTCCCAAATTCCACATGTGTACCGTGATTCCATCACACCCAAACCCACTGAATTTGCAAGCACGTAACAACCCCCAATTTCCCAGTCAAATGCTACATATCAGGCTATCACACCAAATCCATTGTGCAGACAGTAAGTTATAGATAGGCAGGAACTTTACGCCAACAAATTACTTCCTCCGCAAGTGTCCATCACAACAAACCACCCAATGAGAGTAGTTAGGTTCCTATTACTTGCTTGGTGACGTTCCTCCTTTTGTCCCCAACGCTAGTCAGCTCAAGACAAAACTAAAATAAAAGAAAAAAACGACAATGCAGCCAACCCAAGCGGGACGGAATCCGAACGAGACATGACCTGGTAAGGGATGAAGGAAGGCGCGGGCTCGCCGGACTCGCCGTACGCCATCCCCGGCCACACCGCCTCCAGCAGCCGCTCCCGCGGCAGCGGCAGGTCCGGCTCCTCCTCCCCCTGCGGATCGCGGCCCGGAGGAACCGCCAAAACCACCCAGATCAGAATCCACGCGACGAATGCGAGGAGCGCGCGAGCGCCACCGGGCAGGGCTCGCCGTTCACGTTACCTGGGTGAAGAGGAGGGAGCCGAAGAAGCCGGCGAGGAAGAAGAGGGAGCAGGAGAGGAGCACCACGGGGAGCCGCAGCCGCGTCCGCATCAGCCCCCCGCCGGCGCCGCCCCTGATGGTCCCGCCGCCCTTCATGCCGCCGCGATTTCGCCGATGCCGAGAGGCGGCTTCGTCCGATGACGCGTGAGGGTGGGGGAGCGGGAGACGAGGACGAGGGAGAGAGAGAAGAGTCCGGAGAGAGGGGCGGGTCTTCTCTTGCGTCGTGGAGTGAGCGTGCGTTCGTTCGTCCTTCGGGTGGCGGAGTTCTGACGGGTGGGCCCCGATTCTCGAGAAACGCGGGCATGAGATCACCCACGGAACAAGCTACCGGCCACTTTGCCGTCACTGTGCTGTGTTGAATCACGCTGTGTTTAAGCTTGCTTAATTATAGAAATTTGTTGAGAAATCATCGCTGGCGACTAGTTCGATCGGATTCTTCTGTTATATATAAGATAGATTAATTATAGAAAATACAAATAGTAGATTAAAATATAGAGATAAAGAGAACCCTTAGTCTATCTTTATTGCTTTCTCTTTCTCTTACGTATACAAAATAGCCAATAATACTTTCTATTTATAGTCTAGTAGTGAGGTGCCCACTATGGACCAAGACTTCAAATTCAGACCTAGGTTTCCTAACAAAATTCTCTACTCCTCTAGAGAAAATTAACTTTACTAGTTCTAGTAAAGAATTTCTATTTTGGCACAGACGAACACGGCTAACTAATTAGTTTATCCAAAGGCAGCAAAACGAAATGATACCTTACATTTCAGCATGAGAGATGGAGGTCGAAAGTCAGCGCGTTCATTGTTGAGTTTTCAGAGCGTAGGACCAGGCCAGCCAAGATTGGAAGCCACTCGAATGAAAGTTTCTCGTGGACGCTCACGCCTTCCTCAAGTCATACAAGATACGTACTACAACTTCTATTGAACGGTTTGTCAAGCCTCAAGACCCAGGAATTCACCAGCCCAACTACAAGAATGACCAAAACTTAATAGCAGCTTCCAGGCTGTTGGGTATATGTAGGGTAGCAATTTGGGAGGAAAGGGAAAGTTAAATCTACAGCTACTTCCAAAGATGAAAGTTTTTTTTTCTGGAACTCTACAAGGTGACAAGTGTAGTTGATAAACCTAGCTAGCTAATCAACAATAATCGTTTTTAATTCGGAATTATAAAAATATACCTACGATTTTTTTTGCACTTTTGTCATCAGTTGCCCAACCGTTGGGCGATATCGGCTAGTCGTCCAACCGTTGGGCGATACGAGGCCAAGTCGCCTAACAGTTACGCGAGTAGTTCATGTCATCCAACGGTTATGCGACTTTGCCCCTAATCGCCTAATGATTGGGTGACTTTGCCCCTAGTCACTCAACTGTTGAGCGATTTTAAATAATCATGTAATTATTGTATTATTCAGATAAAAATAATTGTGGGGGAGCAAATGAGAATTTTTATAGGTAATATTTAAGAAATCTTGTTTGTAGTTTTTTTAAATAAAAGGATAGACAATGCCGTTTGATGTATTTGTGATTTTCGTACATTGCAAATGGTCTGAAGCATGTTAAAGTCGCAATAATATTTTCAATCGTCGTACGTTATTGTAGTACGGGAAATTTTTGAAGAATTTTATGAAGATGATTGAGATAGTAATGATTTGTAAGTATGAAGGTAAGTGATATTACGATGCAATAGATAATTCGTACAAGGAGGAACATAAAGCAAAATACGTACACAACAAAAAAGTACACATAGCAAAATACGTACGGACCGCTGACGGGCAAAATCGGCCATGCGAGGGGGAGCGCTCGAACAACTACACCTGGAGCAAGAGGGGGCAGCCTGTGAGGATAGGGGTCGACCTCGTCCTGCAGTAAGTGTCGCATAGGCCGCGGTACGTCGTGTCAAGTACGGTTGATCCCCAGCTGTAGTGCACCTCGTCTCCGTCGGCAATGGCCCTCGCATACCGAACGAGGCAGGCATCGACGGAGTCACCATAGCTGCTAGTAAACTGTACCCAGCCGAATAGCCACAACAAGCACGCCTCGAGGTGCCACGACACCTGGCACTTGTTGGCATCTGGGTCCATCCGCTCGACCTGTGCACAAACAAAAAATAGTAATTCTGTCATATCTCAAAGATATTGCATCGCTAAATAAGGAAAATAGACAACATGCGTACCCAAAACTGCGAAAGCCACCACATGGGGGCCATGCTTCTGTTGCGCAGCGAAAACATAGTAGCTATCGCAGTCTCCATCAAAAGAACCCTGTGAAACCTGTCCAGCAGATCGTCGCACCAGTTGGCAGGCGCATCCTCTAGGGAGACAGCCTCTCCTGTGATAGGCAGGCCAAGCAGCATTGCGATGTCCTGCAGAGTGAAGGCCATCTCCCCGAATGGGAGGTGGAAGATGTGCATCTCGGACCATCACTAGTCCAAAGGAGCTATCAGCAACAATCGATCGAACGGGAACCGTCGTGAATGATCCTAGACCTCCCCGGCCTCCTCAACTGGAGCAATGTCCTCGTCGGTGGCCTCCACCATCCGCGCGAGAAGTAAAAGGCCAGCATCGCTCAGCCTGCAAAGCACGAAGAAGTTAGTATAGCGTAAATATCGTACAAAGACGTGCCATAGTTTCTACACAACCCTGTCTCTCCAGCGCGGGTCTAGTTTCCAAGCCTGTCGGGGTGTACGCGTATGGACCACCGCTAACTCGGTCTCCCCACCCCACCCTCGGGATGCGTCACACGACGTCTCGCGCGGTGCTACACGTCGATGTGCTGGTCTAACAAATCGAAAGACCACTCCAAACCGCCAATGTCATGAGTCATATCTACAAATGGATATAACAGATATAAGCAACTGACAAAATTTTATTTTAGTCATTTGTGAATTTTTACAACTCAAATGCTATTTTAATCGTCGTGTACTATTTTAATTCAGCGTGTCCTATTCTAATCGTCATGAACAGTTTCAAATCTTCTAATGCCTATTAAGTATACTAATTACGGGGTTTGTACAATTTATAAGCAATTGACAAATTTTTATTTTAGTTATTTTTTAATTTCTACAACTCAACGGTTATTTAAATCGTTGCGTGAAGTTTTAATCGCTACGTGTAATCTTAAATCATCACGTATTATTTTAAATCGGCGTGTCCTATTTTAATCATCATGAATAGTTTGAAATATTTCAATGCCTATTACAAATACTAATTATGGGGTTTCTACAATTTATAAGTGACTAACAAAATTTATTTTAGTCATTTGTGAATTTATACAACTCAAATGATATTTTAATCATCGCGTACTACTTTAAATTAACGTATCCTATTTTCATCGTCATGAACAATTTTAAATCTTTCGTTGCCTATGAAGAATACTAATTACGGAGTTTGTATAATTTATAAGCGACTGATAAAATGTTTTTAGTTATGTTTTAATTTTTACAACTCAAATGCTATTTAAATCACTGCGTACAGTTTTAGTCACTACGCGTAATTTTAAATCATCGTGTACTATTTTAAATTAGTGTGTCCTATTCTAATCATCACGAATAGTTTTAAATCTTTTGATGCCTACTAAGAATATTAATTGTGGGCTTTCTACAATTTATAAGCGACTGGCAAAATTAACTGCACCTTCAAATGCACAACAAAACGATCTAAACGACAATACAATTATTATGAACTAAATTACAGTTAGTTTCTAAACTAAAATTTTAATGATTTCAATTGCTATCCTATCATGTTTCAAAAATAATTATACAAAAAATATAGAAAATTCACCATCATCGATTCGCAGATTCCTCCTCTCTTCCCCTCCCTCTCCTCCTACCCCTCCCCTTCCTCCTCCTCCTCCCTTCCTCTGTCTTTTCTTTCCTCTCCTTCCCTCTCTTTCTCTTCTCCCTTTCTCCCCCTTCTTTCTTCTTTCATGCGCTCGGCCGAATGGGGAGGAGCCGATCGTGCGAGGGTAAAATCCCCTCGTCACCCAACCGTTGGGCAACATGTGGCGACTTGAAATGCACAACAGAACGATCTAAATGGCAATACAATTATTATCAAGTAAATTACCATTAGTTTCTAAACTAAAATTTTAATGATTTCAATTACTATCCTACCATGTTTCAAAAATAATTATATAAAAATATATAAAACTCACCATTGTCGATTCACAGATTCCTCCTCCTCTTCCCCTTCCTCTCCTCCTCCTCCTCCCCTCCTCTTTCTTTTCTTTCCTCTCATTCCCTCTCTTTCTCTTCTCCCTTTCTCCCCCTTCTTTCTTCTTTCATGCGCTCGGCTGGCTGAATGGGGAGGAGCCAGTAGTGCGAGGGTAAAAACCCATCGTCGTCCAACCGTTGGGTGACATGTGGCCAAGTCACCCAACGGTTGGCCAACTAGGGGCAAAGTCGTCCAACTGTTGGGCGACATGAACTACTCGCATAAGTGCATAGTCATTGGGTGACTTGGCCTTGTGTCGCCCAACGATTGGGTAACTAGTCGAAATCGCTCAACAGTTAAGCGATATGAGGCCAAAAGTGCAAAAAATCGTAGGTATATTTTTGTAATTTTAAATTAAAAATAATTATTCAAAAATTCGCTAATTAATTGCATTCCATTGCCTGTAGAAGATTTCAGCCGTGCAAATGCTTCGAAAGGTATGCTTCAACTAGAACCGTAGGATCTTCATAAACATCTTCCTCTATTGCTTCACTATTCCTTCTTCCTACTTCATGCCTCAGTCACAGGTTCGTATATTCAGTTAGCCCTGAAACCGCAGCTTGGATCGTTGTTGGAGCTATAGGCTGTAATCATTGGACAATGCATGCACATCCATATGGTACAAAGCAACTCCTAATCACAAACTTGTAGAGATGCATTGGCACGTCAGTAGTCTATTTAGTAGGATGGATTCGTGCAAACTCAAACTAGACCAAGTCCTTAAATTTTAAATTAACGTAGAAGTAATACAATTTGCAATGCCAGAAAAATGTTGAGGCATCTAGGTCGGTTAACACAGACGGATTAAATGCCTATGTAAGTATATAACCAGATTCCGTTAAAAAAATATATGACCAACTTGATCACTGGGGAATGATTGTCTAGTTAGGTTCTGCTTGGAAGAGGGGGTTTTGGCCCAAAACCGGTGTGAAATTTCGGTCCCTAAAATTTTCCAGGCTGCACTAAAAAAAGACTGCTTGGATGGACCAGTAATACAATTTATTTATACCCGGCTTGGGCCAATTCAACCAGAAAAAAATCTGGTGGGGAGACCACAATTTCTTTCTGACAAATATCAGAGTTGTGTCGCCGCTGCCGAGTCGCGGCCTAGACGTGAGGAACCCTAGACCCATCGACAGTGGTGGCGACATCATCAGTGGCGGTGGCAAGCACATCCCCATCCTCTCTTCGACGGCACCTCAAAAGACGTGAGTGCAAGCTCATCGGTGGGGGTGGCGGCGAGCTCACGGAATCGGCTGAGACGGCAAAGCCCATCGGCGATGGCGGTGCAAATCCTGCACCCACAGCTGCCTCACCTCTCCTCCCTCCAACCAGATCATCTAGGTACATCTAGAAGCTTCTAGAAACTCTTAAATCTTAGATCCAAATCAATATGATGTCTTTAAAATTTTCTTGTTCTTGTCTTACCCCGGTTTAAATATGATGCCTTGATTTGTTGGGATAATGTGTTAGTCTTGGTAAGAAACTTAGCTCTAATTTGTGAGCACTTGAGGTTATTTTGGTACAAAATTTCAGATCTAGGAGCTTGAGATTATGTTTGTATGCCTATTTTGTTTGAACAGCTACTGATTTGACATGGTAAATTTAGTAAGAATCTTAGCTCTGAAATTAGTTATATGAAAGTTAGCTCATTTTGTTAGATTCTGTTTACTCTGAACTTAGTTCTAAAATTAGATTTGAGTGAAGTAATACCATCTCTGCTGCTGATTTCACAACGCAAACAACCAGAGTTACTTTTGCATTCATGTTAACCAACTGGTGTTTTTATCCTCACTATGTTGGCCAATCAGTATTTGCTTTGTGCAACCTTGCCTGTGGCAAGACAAAAATGCTTAGGCCCTACTAAATATATTGTTTACTGGGTCAATTTCTCATAAACTTCCTTAAAAGGTACTTTTTAATTTATTTACTGATTGCCAATTTTTCATTTTAAAAGTTAAGCTTCCTAAGCTAGTAGATATATTGAAAAAATGGATATGGAAGACCTTACTCTTACTGAGTCTAAGGAAGACGAAGATGATAAGATGATGCTGCTTATTTTGCCAGCATTATATCCAGCTTCTCCTAGAACCAAAACTCCATATCATATATCAAAACTCAGTAGAGTAGAATATATTTGTGAACTTCTGGAAGGTCATCAGAGCTGATGCTATAACAACCTTAGAATGGGACCCCACATTTTTTAAGCTCTTTCATATTACCTTAGGTCAAAAAATCTTTTAAAAAATACAAGAGGTGTTACCATAGAAGAGCAATTAGGCATGTTCATGTATATGCTTGCATGGAATGCTAATTTTCGAGCATTAACCGACAGATTTCAGCATAATGCTAAGACTGCCCATAGACATCTTAGGGCATGTTTTGAGGTGATCACCTCTTTGACCTATGAATTTGTCAAGCCTCCATCCAGTGAGACTCACTGGAAAATATCATCAAATCCACAATTTTAGCCTTACTTTGAGGTACAGGTAGTCCATCGCTTTATAATTTTGTTTCTACCCTCTTCTTTTATATCTTAATTAGTAACAAGATTTTGTTTCTTGTAGAACTGTCTAGGGGCAATAGATAGGACTCAAGTCCCTATCACAATTAATGATGGTGAAGCTACATCTTATCGAAATAGAAAAGGATCTCTTTCTCAAAATGTAATGCTTGCTTGTGACTTTAATTTGAATTTTGTCTATGTTTCTACTGGTTGGGAGGGGTCTGCGTCAGATACTGGTGTATTACATTCTACCATTAAATCTGGATTTCGAGTACCTAGAGGCAAGTACTATCTAGTTGATGGGGGCTACACAAACACACTATATTTTCTTGCTCCTTATCGAGGAGTTCGGTACCATATCAAAGAGCAAGGGCAATGTAATTGCTGACCGAGGGACTATAAAGAGTTATTCAATCTTCGTCATGCCCGCCTACGCAAGAATTTTTTGTACGGATAATCCATTTTTTATTCGAAATTACATAAATACACCCGCGGGAAATTTTTTTACAAAAATAGGCTCCAGTCGCCTAATGGTTGGGCGACTGGAGCCTTTCGCCCAACCAGACCGCGATACAATATATCTCGCTGCACAGTAGAGCGACTGTATTAAGTCGCTCTTCCGTTCGGCGACTTAAGTGTAGTCGCCGTCCCGTTAGGCGACTTAAGTGTAGTCGCCATCCCATTAGGTGACTGCATGTAGCCCCCGTGATTGTTTTAGATTTTGTGAATTTTGTAACGTTGAACCGGTAAAAAATACGGTGAAGTTGTAATAAAAGTTTATGTTCATTGTATATTGTAGGTGTGTAAAAAGTTTTTTAATTTTTTTTATGAAAGATTGAGTAGAGAACGATCGATACATACACTGTTAAGTGAGATAGTTTATGTGCGGAGAGAGATGATAGACTATGTAAATTTAAATAAACTTCATAATATAACTGAGAGTAACATGCCGCATGTTTTTTCATTACATGCATAACATATATAGCATCTGCAGCACGCCTCACTCGTCACCCTGGTGTGCCCCGTCACCGCGCCCGCGTCCTCCCATACGGCCTCGCTTGGCCCTCCTCCGGTGCAATGGGTTACGGGGCTCCGAAAAAGTAAAACGAGCAGGAGGGTGTCTATCCCGCCCCTGCGCTGGTGGAGTCAGCTGCACCTCTGGCTGTGTGCTCTCCGGTGCACCGGGGAGGGCACTGCCAGAGAGAACCTCCGGTGCTGCGTCGGAGAACTGCCCGGGCCACTCCGCGAAAAACTGGTCCACATCGTCCTGTCCTGGGGAGACGCCGTGCTGCTGGTAAGTACCTGCAATATCAATATCGTTAGTTCGTTGCATGTTGTCTTCGGATAAACACGATATAAGACCCTCTGCGTACCCGTAGCTGGCGCCATGGAGGAGGCGTACACCCCCTGCGTAGGAGGCGTGAAGTGAACCGGTGTAGGAGGCCCTGCCTAGGCTGAACCCGCTGGCTGCTCCGGGTGAGGCGGTGGAGGACGTGTCCACGTCGGTGCACCAGAGTAGTGCCACGCTGATCGGGGTGGCACTGGTGGACGAGCAGTCGGAGCGGTGGGCGTGGAGACCGCCGGTAGCCTCGTGCACGACAGTAGGCTAACGATACGTCTACACCCCTCGTGCATCCGACGCGCAAAGCTAACACCCTCCTCATGGGTCAGCTGCGCACCACTGGTGAGCCTCTCCAGTACTGTGCCGGAGTCAGCACATAGGGCAGAACCGACGTCAGCCTGGACACAAAGACATGAAATGTTCGATTATCGAAACGACATTACCATTTGGGAATCTTTGAAATGACATGTAACGTACCGCGAGGTGAGCGTTGCGCGCGAAGTGCGCGGGGTACGTGTCCGTCGGAGCGGCGACGTGTGTGGCAGGCGGGTCTACCACATATACGAGCCTAGTACGGGTCTGCGGCTGGTACCAGTGAAGGTACCCCGCGTACTCCGTGCTGTCGTACGGGCGGTCCTCCTCCACGCGGTCGTCGAGCGCACCGTACCACTGATCGACCCAGGGCTGCATCTTCAACGACCAGTCCGTGCCTCTTTTCACTCCCTTCGCGCTGTGCCTGCGTATAGAACCATTACGTAATGTGAGATACCTGTGTATAGTAGTAAGTATGTACATATTTACCACAAACGATTACTCACCCGTGCACGTGCCGCGGAAGCGATGGTCCGACTGGTACAGGAACCGGCTGCCGTACCCCGAACTGCCGCATCACCCGCTGGGGTGCGTAGTCCTCCACGTAGATGAGGTACACGAGCTTCCGGCGGGTGAGCCAGAAAGCCCGGTCACGCCAGCAAAGTGAGGACAGACCGCCAGGAGCACGGGCCTGCACTGCCGTATCAGCGTACGGCTCCCAGCGCATGTCGTCAGCTGTGATGCGGTCGAGCTGCTCCACAAAGACCCGGTACGCCCGCGTGACCTGCACGTGCGCGAACTGTATATGCAAGAAAGATAAGTTGTTTAGAATGACGATCGTCAATAAGAAAGAAATAGTTGACTGTGATAATACTTACTCGACGACGGCACCAGATAGAACCCATCGTCGGCCGGTCGACGTCTCCCCCTGGATACATCTCGGGCCCGTACGGACCTATGTCGTCTAGCACAGGTCGTCCGACACTTAAGCGCTCGAACGACCACAACTGCAGTAGCAGGGGACAGCCCGTGAGGATCGAGTTCGCCTTGACCCTCGTGCACGCATCGCACAGCGCGCGGTACGCCGCGGCAAGTACGGCCGATCCCCAGCTGACCTGGTGGGGCTCGCCGTCAGCGATCGCCCTCGCATAAGCGATAAGGTGCGCATCCACCGAGTTGCCGTGGCTGGTGGTGAAAAGCACTCAACCAAACAGCCACAGCACGTAAGCCTCCAGGTGCCGCGAGACCTGGTGATCGTCTGCCTGCGGAACCATGCGCTCCACCTGAATGCAAAAAAGTTGTTATTAGTACGTAATACCACAAATAAGAGCTTCGAATACACGATCGATTTTATATACCACGTACCCGGTACTGTCTGAGCCACCTCAGTGTCGGCCCATGGGTCTGCGCCTCTCCGAACACGTGGTGGTCAGCGGCCGGTGGAACGACACCCTGGAATCTGGCGAGCAGGTCAGCGCGCCAGTCGGCCGGGGCCTCCGGTAGGAAGGCAGCGTCTCCCGCGATCGGAAGCCCAAGGAGCAGGGACACATCCTGCAAGGTCGGCGTCATCTCCCCGAATGGGAGGTGGAAAGTGTGCGTCTCGGGCCGCCAGCGGTCCACCAAAGCCGTCAGCAGGGAACGATCGAACGGAAAGCGTCGTGATCGCTCCCCGCCCGCCTCGTCCCCGCCCTCGTCCCCGCCAGCGGCTCTATCCTCGTCCGTCGCCTGCACCATCCGGGCAAGAGGGAGTAGCCCGGCATCCCGCAGCCTGCAAACAAAGTGAAGGTCAGCACGGAACGAACTTACGGTCGCACTAAACGCTGGAGTAGTGCAAACCTGGCAGTCCAACGAGGGTCGAGTCCCCAGGCCACGCGAGGTGTGCGTGTCCGGACCACTCCCAGCTGAGGCGGCTCGTCCGTGCTCCCCGGTGGCGGGACTAGACGGGAAGCGCGATGAGAGCGGTCCACGTGCTCGTCCAACAGCG
Organism: Dendrocalamus latiflorus; assembly: GCA_017311315.1. NCBI lineage: Eukaryota > Viridiplantae > Streptophyta > Magnoliopsida > Poales > Poaceae > Dendrocalamus > Dendrocalamus latiflorus. The sequence goes on along the minus strand of CM029612.1, from coordinate 50,565,284 downwards.
CAAACCGCCACTCCGAGTCACGTCCAGCACGAGTCATACCTGCAAAATTTGTACAATAATTTCTACATTACATTTTCTACTTCTAAATTTGTACAATAATTTCAACATTATATTTTCTACGTCTAAATTTCAACACTAAATTTTCTACATCTAAATTTGTACAATAATTTCAACATTATATTTTCTACGTCTAAATTTCAACACTAAATTTTCTACATCTAAATTTGTACAATAATTTCAACATTAAATTTTCTACATCTAAATTTGAACACTAAATTTTCTACATCTAAATTTGTACAATAATTGCAACATTAAATTTTCTACATCTAAATTTCAACACTACATTTTCTAAACTAATTTTCTAAACTAATTTTCTACACTACATTTTCTAAACTATATTTCTAAACTACATTTTCTAAACTAATTTTCTACACTAACAAACAATATAATACAACAAAATTACCTGAAAATTGCGCACTCCCTCTCCTCTTCTCCTCCTCTCCCTCTCTTTCTCTCCCCCTCCTCTTCTCCTCTCCCTCCCTCTCCTTTCCCCTCTTCTCTGCGCTGGCCGAACGGAGGAATGCAAACAGTGCGGCGCGCTCGGCGCGTCGCCGGGCGCGGCTTTATATCCCACCTGCAGTCGCCGAACCGTTTGGCGATTGAATCTCAGTCGCCCAACGGTTCGGCGACTTCAGGGAAGTCGCCCACTGGTAAGGCGACTGCAATTAATCGCCAAACGGTTGGTAGACTTTCCAGCTGTCGCGGTCTGGTTGGGCGAAAGGCTCCAGTCGCCTAGCCCAACCATTAGGCGACTGGAGCCTATTTTTGTAAAAAAATTTCCCGCGGGTATATTTATGTAATTTCGAATAAAAAATGGATTATCCGTACAAAATTCTCCCTACTCAACCATGTAGAGTGTGCTATTGGCATTCTAAGGATGAGATTTTCTATATTAAAAGTTGCAACATTTTACCTAATAGAAACTCAAGTGAAAATTCCAGCAGTAGCAACTGTGCTGCATAACATAATCCGGAGTCATAAAAGTGATGACGACTGGTTAAGTAACCAAACAATCGAAATTTCTCCAGATAAATTTGTAGATGTGCCCAGTGGAGATGGCCTATATAGAGATGATGTTGTACCATTGAACAAAGGAATATGGGTAATGCTTTGAGAGATTATATTGCAAAGAAGATATGGACAGATTACGAAGAAACAGAAGAATAGTACAACGGAGAGTTCATCAGTAATTATGTCAAATGTCTGTTTTTTACCCCCCAAACAACATTTTATAGGGGGGAAATCTGGTTGTATTCAATGGGTTTTCTTGTGTCCAGGAAATACCGGTGGAAACATTTTACATTTGAAAAAAGTTACAAAGCTCCCAAGCAGGGCCTTAGTGGTCTCCGGATAATGATTAAATCAGAAATTTCCAGATCAACTATCTTCTGAAACTGTGTTGTACCAAAGATCTGAAGTTCCCATGAGAACATTAAGTGGAGATCATTGGAGTGTACCGGGATCAAAATGCAGTTTTTCATCAAGTGAAGCTCAATTCAACGACTCAATGTTAACAATATATCAAACATAAGGCACGTGCAACTCAATTGACCGATAGCGCTTCCCGAGCAGAGCTGTTGCTGTACTAAATATGGATTAATTATTAATCCAGAATACCCTGAAAAACTGATAAAACATAATCCTAGGCATTCCTGTAAAGTACCCGAGAACTCTTTGAAAGGCATACTGCCTTAGGATGGAAATGCCAGCTTGGCAGCTTCATGTATCATCTTGCCAAATTTAGCAGGTGCTGCCTCCTCTTCTCTATTGCTCTAGTGCAAAATCAATAAGCCAAGCAGATGAAAGTCCACTCAAGGAAACCAAACCAATTAATCTTTGTCCCTCACTCCCTCCCATCGTCTGTGCAACAGCCTTTCAGATGCCAGAGCATTGCTGTAGGACAATCAACGTGAGTGTGAGTTTGGATTAACGTTCTTGCAAACATATGTACACTGTACACATGTGCAATACTGCTACATGCGCACAGTGTTGGATACCAAAATCTACGCAGAAGTTACATGCCACTGCAAAACAGCTAACTACAGGCATACATGCAAAACGCTTAGTTACTACATGCCACTGTAAGACATGGTTAACATTTTTTTTATGCAACTGAAATATATTGATACGTGTCGACGATCTCGGCATAGCTTGTCTAATATCCTCGTCGATATGCAACTGCAAAACTCGGAGATTATTTTGTGCAACTGAAAAATAACGCAAAATTTATTCTCAAGCTTTGTAGTGGCACGCTAGCAATTATGGCTAGATTCTTTTAGGTTTATGGCTATAGCTTATATTACAGTAACCAACTTTCAAATGGTGTGTGTTTCCAAAGCGGGATGCACAAGTCGATTACAGTAGACACTGTACTGAATTCATCTATATCGGTCAAAATTACATAGGAATGTCTCTCTCCATACTCTCTCTTGTGAACAGCCAGAATTAAAAAATTTAAGCCAAAAACCACAACCCAAAAGAAACCATATATTCTCTGGTAACATATCTATAAATGCAAACATTTGCAGTGACAAATAGTTAATTTTTCCCAATGGGGGGACTAAGATAAAAGAGCAAAATGGGCAAATGTTCATGCCAAGGTTCAGAGAAGCATCCCTTCTCCCTAGGACTTGAAGCCAATTATTCCTTTGCCCACAACAAAAATGGCTGGCAGAGGAGTTAACATAAATTTAGACTATAGTTCTTTCACCTATGAACCATGTTGTTGTAATGTTTAGGGTTCCTTAGTTGTATGTACTGCTAGATGCTCTTCCAAACAATAAAGTGATCATCAAAAGGTTTAAGTAATCAACAAGGGACATGATGCAATGTTGTAGAAATGTAAGGATATAGATAGATTACCATCATATGGTCAGCTATTTCATGGCAAACAGTGCGAAAATTCTTCCATCAGCATAGCCAAACACTGTTAAACTGGGGGTCTTGCATCTAACAGGCAGAAGAGTGAACGTGTTATGAACGCGGTGATGAGAGGGGATTCCGTAGGGAAGCCGGCAACTAAACGTTGCTCTGCTTAATTCCAATAGCATGCGGTAGCCCTCTTTATATAGACGGGCTCCCCCTAACAGATCGAATCTAATCTCAATCATATCTCTAACAATATCATATCTCTAATTATATCTCTAACATAAGGAAACTAATCTCTAACTCAAATAGAAACCAACCTCTAACTTAAATAGAAACCAATCTCTAATTCCTAATAATAACCCGACTGGCCAGGGCCCACGTCTATGACATTACACCCCTCCTGGACATGCAGCTCGTCCTCGAGCTGCTAGACGGCGGTCAATGGAAGGCCTTCGATGATGTAGAAGACGAACGGTAGCGGGGTGCTGCAACGGATGGAGACGCCTGGCCCGATCCAAGCAGAACAAGGCTACACGAAGTGAAGCGCACTTGTGATAAGACCTGCAAAATAAACTTTTTTTTTTGGAATTTTTTTTTTGGATTTTTTTTGTTTTTTTTTCCTTTACCGGTCGGTTTTAAAACCGACTCAGACCCACAGAACTCTGGGCGCGCATCGGGTGCATCGTCAAAAGCGGCGGCGGTCCCGGTGATGGCGGTCCCGGCGGCGGCGGTGGCCTCAGAGATGAGCCGCGCGGACTCGCTCTCTCCCTCGGCGCGCACGATGGCCGCCCGCCTCTCTTGCTCCGCCTTGGCGACGAGGAACTTGGAGCGCTCGGCCTCCTGCTGCGCGACCTGCTTCTTCTCGACGGCCTGCGAGAACTCGATGCCGTGGGAGAGGTGGGTGATGGCGACGTCGTCGAGGATGATGTTGAACTCGCGGGCGCGGCGGATGAGCGCGTCGCGGACGAGCGCCGAGACGTGGGGGCGCTCGGTGAGGAGCTGGTCGGCGTTGAACTGGGCGACGACGGCCTTGAGCACCTCGCTGCCGACGGCGGCTGCTTCGACACGGGCGGAGGAGACGACACGGCCGGCGGCGGCGGCATAGCCGGAGATGGCCCGGGCAGCGGCGGATCTGGAGCGGTGGCTGTCGAGGGCCACGGACGCTGGCGGCCGACAGCGAAGCGGCAGCCGAGGGGCGGAGACGGCCCGGGCGACGGCGACGGCGGCACGGCCGGGGGCGGACCCGGCGGCGCCGTAGGCGGAGGAGATCCGGGCTGTGGCAACCCGGGCTCAGCGTCAACGGATCGCGCGGCGGCGGCTGGAGACGACACGGCCTGCGGTGGCAAGGAGCGGTGGTGGTGGCCCTCGAGCGGAGACGGCCCGGGCGGGTGGCGGCGGCGCAGGCAGAGACGGCCCACGCGACGGATGGCGACTCGCGACCGACGACGGCGACGGTGACCCGCGGCGGCCGGCGGAGCAGCAGCCGATGGAGCGGCGGCCTGCGGGGGCGGCGGCCGATGGATGATGGCCGACCTCGCTCGAGCGGATCTAGGGCTCCTGGCGGCGGCAACGACTTCAGCAGATCGCCGTTGACATCCCTTTTTTGCTGGGGCGTTGAATGGAGGTGCTACGGCAATGGGAGATGGCAGCAGATGAATCGAGGGTTCTTGGTCTTGTTGTTGTTGACGATCTAGTGATATGGTGATCTGGGGATCTGGTGTTGGATGATGAGGCTGGTACTTTGTCTCTTGTTTCTCCTCCTCCCGCTCCTTCAAGATCTTCTCTAATAAAGCATGCAGGTTGAGGAAGGCTTCCCCCAACCCTTTGCCAAGGTTGCCGCTACCGTTCGTCTTCTACATCATCGAAGGCCTTCCATTGACCGCCGTCTAGCAGCTCGAGGACGAGCTGCATGTCCAGGAGGTGTGTAATGTCATAGACGTGGGCCCTGGCCAGTCGGGTTATTATTAGGAATTAGGGATTGGTTTCTATTTAAGTTAGAGATTGGTTTCTATTTGAGTTAGAGATTAGTTTCCTTATGTTAGAGATATAATTAGAGATATGATATTGTTAGAGATATGATTGAGATTAGATTCGATCTGTTAGGGGGAGCCCGTCTATATAAAGAGGGCTACCGCATGCTATTGGAATTAAGCAGAGCAACGTTTAGTTGCCGGCTTCCCTACGGAATCCCCTCTCACCACCGCGTTCATAACAGAACGACCTCAGAAAGTTCTTCTTATCATTTCTAGAGGGCTGCACTATATCCTTATCCAGTGCCACAATGCTACTTTAGCCACAGTGTCTTCTCAAAGATAGGATCAACAGAGCTGATAAGGCATGGCATCACAGCTTAGGGTAAGTTGCCAAAGGATATCAAAAGAAACTGCTGCTCATTTATCATGGTGTTCTCATATGACTTCCCTTTTCCCCATTTAAGAATTTTTTGCACAACTGACGAATATGAGATAACTGCAGTTCCAGGAAGTTCCTAATGCTCCATTTACTTCTTCGATCATCCTCAAGATCTAATGATCTGTAAGCCAGAGCCACCAGATACATTGCTGGATGCAATCTCCTGCAATTTTGGTTTCAGGAGAATCTTAGTGCGTAATGATGCTAGATATGAATAGACGATACATTTAATTGCCTACCCAGTTATGAAAAAGTAAGTTTTACCCTAAACGAATTCACATAACTTACATAAGCCATTTCCCCAACACAAAGGTAACAAAAACCATGGTCTATAGTCCTTGCAACTCAACCTTCCATATTTTTTTTCTCAAAGGAACAGTTTCAATGCATTCAGCACCCCATGAGGTATTGTGTAAATTAAATCTGAACTGCTGCATTCCAACTATTAAAAAAAGATAAAAAAGCAAGCCAACATGGGCATTAACAATACTTATCAAGCTTACTTTTCAGAACGTTCATTGAAACCATCCCACTGTCTTGGTGATGGAATTGTCCTCCCTTTCTTGTCTCTCCCAAATGTCTCGATGTACCAGCCACCAGTGTCATGCATGGAACAACGAGGCTCAAAAAGCCAATACCTGCAAAAAATAGGTACATAAGAGGGTTAATTACTATCACATTCTACACTGGTTTTTGTGGTAAGATTTTTCATGTTCATAGGTGAATCCGCATCAAACCCAATTTGTTGAACAATTTACTTATGACTACCATTATATAATACTAATTGTTTGGAAGGGAGAAGGCCATGCCACAAACAGAAAAAAAAAATGACCGACAGCATTGTAATGTAGACATAAGGTGGGGGTGCACTAATGAACATGCAAATCCTCCAATAACAATGAGTGATTCAGCAAAACAGTAACTCTCAACTGAACACCTATCTGAAGCTCACCCTCTCCAGTCCTTCAACCAGGAAAGTGTAGGATTAATTACCATTCACTTGATACATGGGTGGATATGACAAAGATAAAGATTAAAAATCATGTCCCTGCCAAGCATGTATAGTGCTGACCACGGCTCATTCTTCCCAGGATATCTTTTATATGTTCCTCACACATACATGAAAGTTCACATACGTGCTCAGGTTCATAACATGGGTTCATTAGCAGATCAATGCTATTTGTAGGGAAAAAATTCCACGGTTCCATCAATTGAAAATATATGCAGTTGAGTGCAACCCACACGACAAGACAGAAAGAAGGAATACCTGCTAGGTGGCAACCGAGCCCTGCTACATCGACATTCACAGGGTGAAACTTCATCACCAACTTGATACCAATGCATGTGTTTGACCTGTAAAATACAAAGTTGCCGCAACATTCAACAAAATATGTGCCCAAAGATTAATGTTGCACCATCATGCAGTTACATAGCAATAGAAACCACAATCATGTTGCAAATCATACATACTACACAATGTACCTAACTAATTTGAACTTGATATAAAAGAATGTGAGAAATGTATGCATACCATCAATGTCCTGTGCTTGACAATTACATGTGTCTTTAAGCCGCAACCATCATAGACACAGCAAGATCCTTCCTCCCCAGTGGTGGCCAACCCAGTGATGGTTCCCAGAAGAAGATGACCTTGTATCAGATCAGATGCAACCACTTCATTTGGAACAAGAAATACATGTATGTGATCTTCCGCATCCGATTTGTCAATGCAATTGCACTTGAGGCTCCTAGTTGCAGTTGCCACTACTCTCCCACAGATTCGCAATTCAATATCCTTGTAGGCATCTGATCGAGGATTATCACTATCCTTATTCCCTTTCTTGTGAATATCTACAGGACTGATGGGTATTGAGTCTTTCTCCATGTTTGTTGAAACATTTGGAGCAACCCGGTAAGTTCCAAAACCAGAAGGTGCCAGCTTCTCGTGACAAGCATCTGGCAGCTCTTGGATGCTATCAGCTAGACTAACAATACCAAACAGGTCACGGCCTGATACAAGGTGCAATAGCTCAGATGTCTCATATACAGATCTCTCCTCGGCTTCGAAACAATCAGGAAGGAGATCCATGGACTCAACGTCAGGTCCATAGTATGCAGCGTGGATTGCTGAGTACAGTTCACTTTCAAGCCTATCAAAATAGCCTGAGCCAGTCGCGACCCTCTTCTTTGTAACAATGTCATCAATAGTAAGCCTATACCATTTTAGCCACTCGACAACATTACTTTCCCTAGCCAGCACAATGCCTGAAGCACCTGAATATACATGCTGAGATGGCCTAGGATGCTTCTGCACAACTCGACTCTGCAAACGCAGGTAGCTATCGTAATGAGCCCTTTTCTGTGAATCCGATAGGATCTGCAACATCAAAAGGATGCTAATGAGCAAGATTTCGCAGCAATTTTGTGAACTTTGGATTGCTTCGCTAGATTGTAATCAAGTGAGTTATGCTGGCTGGTAGTACAAAATTGGCACTGAAGCAATTTCCTCCTCCCAAATGCGCAAAGTTATAATGATCAATAGCACACTCAATTCGGCAATCCCATAATTATCGCTTACTCAGAATCTCATGTTGTAATATTTAAAAAAAATTAGAGCCCTCACTCCCACAGTTGAATTGAATTTACTACAACCAGATAGGTACCTCGTAGGCCGCGAGGATCTGAAGGAAGCGGCGGGAACCGGCGGCGGCAGCGACGTCGGGGTGGGTCTCCTTCGCGAGGCGATGGAAGGAGGCCTTGATCTCGGCGGAGGAGCTGGTCTCTCCCACCCCGAGCACCTCGTAAGCGCTCTTCCCGGCGAGCTCGTCTCCTCGAGCAGCGGTGCTCGCCGGCCGGCCGCGCCACGCGAGCGGAAGCGGAAGGGTGGCTGCCTCGCCGCGGAGGAGGAGTCGCCGGAGCTCCACCGCGCGAAGCGCCATTACGTTGCTGCCGCTGTCGCTTCTGTCGAGTGGACCGAGGTGACGTAGACACCAATGGCCGCCTATCGGTTGCGGTGGACGGTGGAGGATGGAAAACGACGAGGGATTCAACCGTAGAAGAAGATGACGTGGAGGGCTTAGATGCGAAGCGCCTTTTCCTAGGCCTGTTCATCGCTGGTGGTACGGCCCAACTACCAATTTGGGCCTCCAGACGGGCTAAATCAGGTGGCCCGGATGCAATCCGGTGGTCACCATCTTGTAGTAGCGTGTAAGCAGCAGATCTGCGGAACCCGAATCGGAGGGAACGTTTCACGGAGTCGCCGCGGCCGCCAGTAACCCTACCCATCATCGGCCGCAACATTAGTTCGTCGCCAGCCCCTCTCCTCTTTCTCCTCCTTTCTCCGGCATTCTCGCCAGAGTTGAATAGGTGAGGAAACCGTTGATTTCTAGAAATAACTTTAGTTTCTTCCGATTTTGTTACTAGATCAAATTTCTAGTTTTGTTCTTCCCCAGTGAGATCTCGGCTAGATTTTCATTACCCTTTATGGGTTTTATCGTATCACCTCACTTGTATGACGAGAGCGACATCTACAACGGAGATCGACACGGTTACCAAGACCTAGGTCCTACGCATCAACGCAGATCATTGACAATGTACTTTTTGCTATAGTGATCGTCGACGAATTATGACACTGTTGCAAGATATAGTCTATAGTGAGGAAGGTAAAGAGGTCTAGCGCGTTCATCAACTCAAGGATTTGATGGTATCATATTATTCATCTAGAATCTTTAATTTAAAAGTTCCATATGTATGTACTTTATTATTGAGTTGTCTATTATCTAATTAAAACAAAGGCAAAAAGAAGACCCACGTTCGCTCTCAAATGCTAAAAATTCCCACAAATCAGAGAAAAAAGGAGAAAGATCTACACTATTGAATGTAGTGGGTCCATGTTATAATGATTTACATTAAAAAGAAAGAATTCATATCAAGTACAATCTAGAAATGACTGAAATTTAGAATAAAAAATAAAATAAATTAGTACTTTGATTTCCATACAAATCCTAAATAAATCCCTAAATAAAAATAACTTAGAGTGAAATAAAACAAAATTATCAATTGGATTTGTATACAAAGCTCAGCCAAAAATAATTAAATTTTGGAATAACAAATAAATTAAAATTAGCAATTCAATTTCTATAGGAATTCCTAAGTAAAATCCCAAAATAAATATATTTCAGAATAAAAATTAGTAATTTAATTTGTATACGAAATCCAACAAAAAATATTTGAAATTTGGCATAAAATTAAAATAAAATTACCAACTTGATTTTGATACGAATTCCAAAGTAAAATCCCTATATAATTGTAATTTAGAAAACAAATTAAAGAAAAATTAGCACTTGGATTTGTATATGAATTCCAACAAAAAATAATTGAACTTAGAATAAAAATGAAATAAATTTTGTAATTTGATTTCCATACAAATTTCAAGGTAAAATCACTAAATAACTAAAATTCTGAATAAACTATATAAAATTAGCAATTTGATATGTATGTAAACTCTGATAAAAATAACTAAATTTTTTTGAATAAAAATAAAGTTATAACGAGAATGATGCTAATAGTATCAGAGGAGACCACAAAAGGTTGCAATGGCATTGATCTGTCTTACAAAAAGACATTGACCCACAAGAAAGCGAAGAGCCAAGGCAGCAACGACAGAAATGAGGACAATATCGTTATGCTCACCTTAACTGTCTGATGAGGATAATGCCGCGTTGCTCGCCAAAGCCATTGAAGAGAAAGGCCAGAGTCAATAATTGATAGCTTATCGTAAACAGTACTTGTCGAAACAAAGAATTGGCCAGAACTTTCCGAGTAGACCCTCTACTAGAGCACCCAACTTGATCTATGAAGTTTACCATGGACACAAATATACCCTGATTCATTGTCTATCCTGGCCAACATAATAGTAGTCAGAAGGGCTTATCGGTTTATCATGAGTCCACTTCTTGACTATTTTGTTGGTCTATCATGAATTTACACGTGAAAAAGATCTAAAGCAACCAACTTGTCATGTCATTGACGATAATCGTCTCATAGCTGCACCTAGAGGATGGCCCATTGACAACAACCATTGAAAATCTGAACCAATTCTATAACTGACGAAGCATCTCTCCATCAGCTATAACTGCCACCCCTTTGACGCTATATAAAGCTTAGTTGAATAGCCATATAGGACACGATCACATGGTGACACATCCACGCTCATTGCTCCTCACAATCATTGAGTACCCCCTTGTAATACGTTCAAAGCAATAAAGATATTATGTCTCCTTCTGTGTAGTCTCGATTGTAGCCTCCCTGCACTTACTTTGTAAGATCGACTACTAAATCGTCAACACGGACGATGATGAGGATGGCACAGATGAAGCGCTGGCCAGGGCAAGAATAGGGCAACAGCGGTGTAGAGGTGAGGGGCTGAGGGGAAGTGAGGGGAGAGAGTGGGAGAGGATGAGGATGGGTCTGACATGTGGGGCAGGGTGTATATGTAATAGGTTTTGTAGAAATTTGAACTAAAGTAATAAATAGAAAGAAAGTAGCTAAAATAGCAAAATAGGAGCAATGTTCATTTCTGTCCCTTTAGCACATTTTTTCAATATAGCTCTCATGCACTCGAAATTGCAAATTTGGCCCTCTCCCTGACCGCGGCAGCGGCGACAGGCGACATGTGTCACTTGTCGCATTGCCCTAGCTCGGCAGGAGGCAAGGACCATGGCAGGTCACTCCAACTGGGCAGCGGATGAATGGGCGCGGCAGGACGGTGGGGCCCACTGCCTACCGCGCTGCATGAGCTCAGCAAGAGGCTCGTATTGTAGTAGATGAGCGTAGTAGGTTGCCCCATTTAGCCAATTTTTTAAATAATACATATTAAAATACTATTGTACCAAAAATTGTATCATTCAGAAAAAAACTTGCATTTTTGTGTTTTTAGTAGTTTTGAAATAATAGCAAACTATTAATATTTGAATTTGACTAATGCACCTCACGTTGCATTAAGTGATTTACTATTTCGAGGCCGACATAACACTTCATAATGAAGATATGAATTACATGGCGTGTCGAGTTTGGTTAAGTGCATATGTTTGCCTCACTACTCCTATGATACAAATGGCAACATGCATGAATGATCAACCCGAACTATAACTAAGATACATGTGCACCTTTTAGAAAAGAAGTCAGGCTTGCGGTGATACATCCTATGCATTTGGGTCCATCGACCATTGGTGCCTTTTCCTTGTCTCCCCTACGGGATTTGGCCTTCGCGACGACCGATCAGTACTCAACTTCCAGGACATGTATAGACTTGTCCTAGTCCAAAATAATCTCCCGCTCAACAGGGGCTTCGAGGGCCATCAATGCCTTTCCTTTATCTTCCCCCTCTCAGCCTTTCCCTAGTCCTCTAGGGTGTAAGGTTTCCAACGGGTAAAGTTCTTGGTCACCACTAGGTAGTTGAGCATGTATTTTTACTCGATGAATGCCTTGCCGTACCTCTCTAGACCGTCGATTCATTGGAAGAAGTAGCAACACTCTGTCACCTACCATCATGCACGGAGAAGGGTAGCAATATGTGAAAAATAAAATATGCAATATGATTTATGAATACGTGACATTCACTTACATGGTTATCATTGCACGTGTAGTGCACTCCGATGGTGGTGGCTGGATGTGTTAACTGAATGGTCTATGCTGGATTAGTCGCAATGCAAGCATGGAAAATCTAGTGGCACATATGCATCCTTGCAAGAATTATTAGGTTAGGATCCCCTCTTCTTGCCAACCCACTTCCACTTCTAAAGCGTCTCTCTATAGTTCGATATCCCTAATCTCGGTCAAGTGACGTCCTCTACCTCTCCTATCTTCTCCCTCCCCTCTCCCCGTATTTTCAAAATCAACTTGAGTGGAGTGTTGGCTTTGGTTGTGAAGTATGGGCCCTTACAGGTGGTTAGTGTGTAGTGTTTGGGAGTAAATTTTGCCAAATAGAAGTGCACTTATGTCTGTGAGAGTGAATCTTATGGGCACAAGAAATGTCATATCATTGTCAATTCGCTGACAGAAGCCAATGTGTGCTGTCAACTCAATGAGAAAAGTTGGTGCGTATTATCAATTCACTGATAGAAGCCAACATGTGCTGTCAACTCAATGAGAAAAGCTGACATGTGTTGTCAATTCACTGACCAAAGCTGACGCATGAGAAAAGCTGGTGCATATGTCAAATTACAAAGGACGGTTGTCGCTTGCTGTCAATTCACTAAGAAAAGATGGTGCGTGTTGTCAACTCACCGAGGAAAATTGGTGCGTGTTGTCAACTAGTCGGGAAAAGCTGGTGCGTGCTATCAATTCAACGAGAAAATCTGGCGCATGTTGTTAGCTTACTAAGAAAAGCTAGCGCATGCTGTCAATTCACTGAGAACAGCTGGTGTATGATGTCATTTTACTCAAAAAAGTGTTGCGTGTTGTTAAATTCTAGTGAACTTTGCGTACGAACATGGCGCGCCTTGTGGAATTTTAAATTGCACTACTCATATGATAAAAATGGCAATATGTACGAACCATCAATCTAAACTACATCTAAGATATGTGTGAGCCTTGCTGAACAGAAATGACATTGATGGACATAGTTCTAATTGGGCTTGAGGGGGAACACCCCTAAGGCAAAAATGGAACATCGTAGGGCACCCACATGGAGTGGCGGTCATCAAGGCGGTGTGGCACATGGATAGTTGTTACAGTAGTAGCAAGCACAATTGTAGCTCGGGTTGGCTCAACAGCAATACGGGTGGTAGTCACTGCTGAGGTGGACCACCTCCTTGTGTTCCTCTCCTTGATACATTGCCTGCAAAGCTTGTCTTTGCTGGTCCTCTCAGTCTGAAGCTTCTTCTGCAACTCTTGTAGGCAGATTTAGAGAGTGTAGATATAAACCTGGACATGTATTGAATACATTGATCCACCCACTCGGTGAACTTGCAATCTGTTGTCTGCAAGCAAGCTGAGGTGACTATAAGCAATACATGTGTGGAATTATATGTAGGAAACGAACCACTTACCATGAATAGAGAATATCAAAAGAATTGACACCCTAGGTGCGTGTTGCCATTAGAAACCTACACCACAGCATCAAGTTTGTGCTTATATTACGGCCAAGGCTTGGAGATGTGTGGGTTGTTGTGGAGGGGATTTCTTGGGGTATAGACTCCCTGATTTTGAGCAGTAGATTAGAGCTTGGGAGGTCGTGATCTAGGGTACCATAGATGCTCGTGTCTTTGAGGTAAGAGTCACGGCTTCTAAACCCAACCCATGCACATTGTCCCTTTTCATGCCTTAAGCTTTCAACCTTGCCTACCATGTTTTGGTTGTAGGAGTACGATGGAGATACGTGGGTTCCTTGTATGGGACTATTTGTAGGGTCTCTCAGACGTAGGTGATGGACTTGATGCAGGTATGTTGTGGGGGGGGGGGCAAGGTGCAATCATTTTAGTCGAACTGAAAAGGTCACAGTGTACTGTCACATCGCTCTAGAAAAGGGCAAGTTGTAGTGTTGTCACTTTGGCCTAAAAAAGAGAGGTGACATGTTTACCATATTACCCCTTCATCATGCTGCCAGCACGAAAGGAAATGTGTGGGTCTCTGACCTCCACTGGTCATCGTGCATTGACAGAAGCGGTCATTTCTTGCAATACAGAAAAGAACATGTTAGTTTCCATGTAAAAGTAACACTAAAAGATACAAAAAAGAACATGCCAGCACAACAAAAAAGACTCAACTTAATTTGAAATGCATGAAAAGTTACATGCCAACCTTACAAATCTAGGTTCACCGACAACTACTACGAACGACTCGACACACATCACTACATTCCAGGTCATAGTAGTACAACAAGAACAAAGCATAAACAAGTACATAATTAGGTTTGACACGTACAACACAGGTGCTGCTCACAGTTCATAATTGATACATACACGATGCATGAGAACTACATTTTGACAAGCTCAGTGCAAAGTGCTGAAATCCCACACAGTATCGAGTCAAGGCTAATTCGTTGGTCGCTTCCTTGCAAGTCATGTTACGATGGCCGAGTAGGAACCAAGGCACCAGGCAACTGACTAGGCCCAATGTCTTAAGTGTTGAACATCTGCTGCACCCAGTGTTCCACAAAATGTGGTGGTGTCCTGTGGTAGGAAACACATTTTGTTAGGTTGACAGAAGGTACAGTTTCAATGTGAACTCCAGTTCCAAAAAGACGTACCGGCATTGTGTGTTGAGCGGACAATGAACCACCAGTGCACTCTTGGAATTCATCCCTCAAGACCTGCACATTCATACTATTCGGTTAGTTACAGGAAGGGTAATAATAGAACGACAAGGAAAGTCATAATTGTACACACCAGTGTCACGTGTTGCATGGACAATCAACCTCCGGGTACTCCAATGCAGTGTACTCTAGTCCATGGTAGTCCGCTCCAACGTAGCCCAATGCAGTCTAGTCCGCGCCATATTGGTGGACTGTGCAGCTATCTTGCTTTCGATCGTACCACCGATCATGCTACCACATGTGCGAGTGGCTTGCTGGAGCTTACGTCACAGTCGCGGATAGGTGAATCGATGCCGTTGCCTAGAGTGCCACGTGCCTCAAGTTGCCTTTGTGATGATGATGGACGTGCAGTGCTCTAACATCCATCCCCCGATGAGGGAGGTCCTGCGTCGGGCTACCTCTGTGCCGAAGATGCGAATGGCCTACATGAAGGTGACATATTTGAAAAAATTACGAAATTTAAATACTGGAGCAGTGCATTGCGCAGACAATGAGCGCCCAAGGCTAGGGAGATACTTTGAGGAGCTAGATTGCGGATGAAGCTACAGATGGACACTGGCGTACCTTATCGCCCCGTGGGAGAAACATGCCACTAGGATGGCCATAGTTGATGGTCCTCAGTGCATCCCCGACGTCATCGTACATGTTGCGAACGGACGCCAGAAGGCTTTCGAAGGTGCTCGAACGTCCTCAGCGTAGTGCGACACCACCCTCGAACAAAGATAAGGTGAAGCCGGTCGTACTGCAACGAAGGATGAAATAGGTTAGTCATGTATGCATGAGCAATACAGTATAAATGCGAACTTGAAATGTTTTACCGTCTCGTCCTGTTGTGTCGCACGATGTCGGTCCGAGCCAAGTGCCAACTTGTCAGCGCGTGGCCTCTGTCGGACGCTGCGGAGGGGAAGCCGTCATGGACATGTGTGTATATGTATGTATATAGGTACACATATATACACACAAAAATACTAAAAAATAACAATGCACATTACTACAATCTTATCATTATTTTCTACATTTTTAATCCCATCAGAGAAATACATACATACATATGCAATACATATTTCATAAATTACAAAGGCACCGAGAATACTAAAAATAACAGTGTAAATTTTTCAACATGGCTAATTACAAAATATCATCATTATCGCCACTAATACGTCATTAACATGGCTAATTGCAAAGTATCATTCGTATAAACTAAATACATACATCAACTAAATATGGTTACCAAACACATTCCATACTACCAAACAATTGTTACGCTAATAAAACTCTAATAAAATATTAAGTGTATTACTCTCATGCAAATGAAACATATCTCTTCTTCAAAATCTCCACCGGATCTACACTTTTTCTAACTAGCAAATCTCCTAAATCCCAACTAAACCACCTTAAAAACTAATTGAAATTATCTTTCCCTCTTTCTTTCTTTCTTCTCCCTCGGTTCTCTCTCACTCGGTCTCGGTCGCTGGGTAGGGAAGAAAATGAGCTCACTGGGGGGCTTTAGCTGAGAGAGCGACGCGCGAGGAAATTTATGCGTGTGGGGACCGCGCTGATAGCCAACAAGGGCAGGTGGAAGCCTGTCAAGCTGGTCGGATGCAGTAGCGAGCTACCGTTTTGCTCGTGCTTGGCATGCCTAGCACCCCTGTCTAGCTTGCGCTACTTGTACGGAAGGAACCAAATTTACAAAAATGTGCCTTTAAGAGTCAAATTTGGAAGAAAAAAATGCTACAATGCTAAATATGCGAGGCGTTCGAAAAAACTAAAGGCCTAGAATTCAAAGTTAACTGGGTGGGTGTAAAGTTGGATAATGTCTCGAGTGACTCGTGGCTAGATGAGGTTAGACCCGTTCATTTCAACTTTGATTTCTGACTTTGGCTTCCAAAAGCCAGAAGAAACGTGTTGGCTTTTTAATTTTGGTTTTTTAATTTTTCTCTACTTTATCCATGAAGATATTAAGGTGTTTTTATTTTTTATTTTATTTATTACTTAATTAACTAAATTACTTTAAAAAATCAACAACCGCTATATAACACTTTTAGCTAAAACTCATCAAAAGTCAAAAGCCCCTAGAAATGACCGGGTTGAATGGGACCTAAAACCTCGCTCGAGGCAGCCTTGCATTGCATGCCCTTAGGCCATCTCCAATGGTAATAGCTAGTACTAGCTATATAGTCAGCTGACGTGGAGGTGAGAGACAAAAGCAAAGACTATTTTATACTGTTGGACCCACATGCTCCTCTCTCATGTTCTTGTATTACGTGAAATAGATCAGCTATTTGCTTGTCACTAGTGACTACTCTCTCTCCTACTTTTTCCTTGCCACATCAGATCTAGCTAGCTAAATAGCCAACTGTTGGAGACGCCCTTATCCACTTGCTGCCACGGACCAAAAGGCCACACGAAAACCACAGCACGGGCACGCTCACACTTCACACTGCACTAGGCTGGCGCAAGCACGTGTGCCCACCACCGCGTACGACCGCGGTGCAGTCAGTGCGCCCGTGCAGACAGAGGCCGAGGGGGAAGGACGAGCACAACAGCAGAAAAAGCAGGCCAACTAGCCACCACGATCTCCGCCGCGGATCACCCGTCAGTCCCCTCGAAGCGCGAGCTCTGACCGCTGCCGCGTGACCCGTGCCCGCCGCGGCGGACGCCCATTCAGCGGAATGGGGCTTCCCTATCCCCATCTTCCTATTCCCCTCCCTATCCCCTCAATCTAAACCATCCATTCCTCATCCAATGGCTACTTTTTTATTTATATTTTCACCATTTCTCATCCATCATAAATAATAAACAAAATACAGAAAAAATTAAATTTATTTTTTCTATATTTTTTATTATAATTTTATTTTTTCTGTAAAAAATTATAACAAAAAAATACAAGAAAAAAATAAATTTAAATTTTTTTCTGTATTTTGTTTATTATTTATGATGGATGAGAAATGGTGCAAATATAAATAAAAAGTAGCCTTTGGATGAGGAATGGATGGTTTAGATTGAGGGGATAGGGAGGGGAATAGGGAGATGGGGATAGGGAAGCCCCATTCCATTCAGCGCAGCACGCTCGCCACCACTCACGAGCTGCACAGTGGCTTCAGCTTCTAGCTTCAGCTTATTTTTGTACTATTTATAAATTTCGTCTTTTTCTGAATTTTTGGCTTTTTTTGAGTTTTTTTACCGGTTCTTTTTTTCCTCGTATTTGTTTACATTATACGTGATGGGCTAATATGTTTTTTCTATTTTTAAATTTTTTTAAATTTAATTATGGTAAATAAGCCTCTGTCAGCTACAGTACTTTTTTCAGCCAGCTACAGTGTTTTCAGCCATAAGCCATGAGGCTTTCAGCCGAACCGATCACCACCCTATTGATCTGAAAGGTCGTCGTGGGCCCCGACCTACGTATATCCGGGGTCGTGCTCGTACGGCGCTCATCCAGCCATGGTCGGTGTTCGCACAAAATAGTCGGACCCCTGTTCTTTCAGGATGGTTTCTGGAAATTGCTTCTGAAGACGATGATGATGTTGACGGCACACAGTTTTAAAATTGAGAACAAGTTCTTCAGTGAAATTATATCCTTTTGTTTTGGCGTTTAAAAAAATCAAAGTCAAAAATTACGAAAAACCCCTAAAAAGAACATACCTTTACCACTGAGACTTTTTGACCTATATGGGCCATATGGCACGTTTTAAACCGGTATTTACATGAATAGTCGTAGTCATGCAAAATTTATAAAAATAACATTTCTACCGTCCGATGGTCGTGCGACAGCCCTGAGGGTGACACATGGCCTCTAACGCACGGCCACTGTGCAGCAGGGCCCTCGGCCGGACGACCACCGTGCGACAGGCGATTACAGACTAATAAGCACTAATGTAATTGTAATTAGGGATTTCGTTTATGTGTATTGCTTATTTGATTTTTTTAATATAGCAAATGTGCTCCAAAAATTACGAAATTTTATGTGAAGCCTCCCAACGCAGCGTACTTGATTGTATATATTTTATAATTTTATCTATACTGAATTTTACTCCAAAATTTGTTGAATTATGCTATTTATAGAAATTGTTACATATAGCAAACGAGCTCCAAAATTACATTTTTTTTGTGGAGCCACCTAACATAGTCAACTTAATTGTGTAATTTTCAAGAATTTTATGCACTCCTAATTTTCCATGTCAATTCGTATTAATTTAATCATAATTAACAACATGCGGTGCTCATTTAATTCGTTTATAATTCGTAGGTCGCATGGCCACCGTTTGGTGGCCGTCTTTTGCAGTGCCTGACCTCCCTCCTCTACACATATATTACCCCTCGTTGCTATCCCTCTTGTACCCTCCCTCCTTCACAAATATGTCGGCTCATCCATGCCGCCCCCTTGCCCCCTCCTTCTTTCGCACACATGTTGGCTCGTTCATGCCGTCCTTTGTTGCCCCTTTCTCGTCCGCACATATGTCACACTATGCATGTCGTCCCCCCTTGGCCGCGGTGCGCACGTCAACAAAGAGTCCATAATTCTCGGTAGCAACACACTGGGTTCTCTTTTCGCTTGGCTATAAATACCGAGCTCACATAGTGGTTTGCTAAATCCATATCCAGGCCAAGTAGCGATGGTCAGAACATTGTCCATAGGTCCATGGGATAATTTCTCTCATGGAAAGGATGATGGAGAGTTTGTCAGCCAAGTAGCGATGGTCAGAACATTGTCTTCAGGGGCAAAAGGATCCGGATCCTAGACCAAGACTCATGGACCATAAAAGTAATCATGTATGCGTAGGATAGCGAATTCCAGTCCCACACCTTCCCAGCCGAGCACCCTCGGACGCATTTGCTCTGGCGCCGTGTAGGGCACGACGTGTTTGGCTGCAATTCACTTGTGCCAGTTGCACAAGGAGAAGCTGCAATAGTTTCCTTTCTCCTTCCCGTGCCTCCACAAGGGAGAGCGTTATCTAGAGCGCCCAACACCAGGGTGGACGACCCTCAGTTGTCACACTAGGTCCAGTTGTCTCATGCTATGGCAGTCACCTACGCCAATGCCCTGCAGGAGGTTGGACAACTACGGATGCTTCTAACCTCCAACTACGAGCACTCGGACGTCCTCCACACCCAGCTCACCCCGTTGTGGGGCTGCCCTCTAGGTGGTGGAGCGCGAGATGATTGCCGCCGAGGCAGAGCTTGAGTGCCTCTGGTCTTCAGCTACTTACACCCTATCCTTGCCAATGCCAGCAACAGCGCCAGCACCTGCCATCGCCCCCAACGGCCTTGTACCGACCCGACCCCAAGGGCCTCACACTAGGCTCACGGCACGCAAGAGCATGCGCTACTAGAGTCCGCTATCCAACATCGACGTCAAAGGATCCAGCGGAAGACGTAGTCTCTCTCGCTCCCGTTCTTGCTCTCAATCGCTCAACTACAGCCTGAGTCACTCCCGCTCTCATTCTCGCTCCTGATCCCCTAGCTTCAATCAGAGCCATTGCCGCTCCCACTTCCTGGGAAACTGCAATAACTGTTGTAAGAGTCACCCCATGGAGGACTAGTCGGTTGTAGTTAGGTTAGTCAGTAGTGCTTGGTAGGCAATCTTTTGTGTTACAAGTACTTCCTCTCTCTAGTTGTACCCCTTTTGTACCCACGTCTAAAGTCATTTAATGTCTAACCCCCTTTTGTAATGAAACTATCTTAAGTTTTTATGCTTTTTATTGCATTGCTTCTCTTGTTTACTTGGTTTTTCTATAGACCGACGTGACCCAACAAGGCAGATTTGCAGTGACGTGACCCAATTGGACTTCAGTCACGTTCGCTACGCCGAATCGGTGTATAAATACTACCCCTTGCGCGATGCCCTTTCATGCAACAAGACTACCACACTACCACCCTCAGATGGAGAAGGAATGGGAAGAGGTCACCCGACTAGCAAGAGCTGTTGCAGCCCGCGATGAGCAAAGTGCCTGTGCTATGAGGCCACCACCCCGCAAAGACATCCCCCGTAGCTCTAACCCTTATGACAACATCCCCACCTAGCATTTCTCACAAGACCCGCGTAAGGGGAGACACCGCCCCTTTGCTGGTGTGGGGATACGTGCAAGTTCTTAAAGTTGAAGCAGCGGTTGAGCCTAGGCATGTGTTACTGGGGTTGCCGTAACTATGTCTGGGATTACCCCGATTGACATTGGGATACGGCGCGGTACCGCTAGTCGGTAAGGATTGATTACAGTATATTCCCCTTACATTTCTATTCGAAAGCATGTACTAACTACATCTCCAATCTACCCGTAGTTTCCAGATCACTATGCGTGTTACGCAAATGGCTCAATCGAGATATCCACCCACATGAACAGTGGTATCTCGCCTGCTAGGAGTTGGATGCCGAGATGGTCCGCCAGAGGAGGGAGGAGCGGTGGCGCAACGAAGAGCATAATGAGCGTATCCAATGGGAGACGCAAACTCATTTGGAGACATGCAGGCGCAGAGAGCACGAGGCTCACGAGGTGGAGAGCGAGAGAAAGCGCAAAAGGGCGGCTAAGGCCAGGACGGCTGCCGAGGACAACGATGCCGAATTTGGTAGCAAAGACAAATGGCCCTGGTCCACACAGTAGATCATGCAAGTCCGTAGTTGCCTCTAGTCCTATCCGCTATATTTTCGTATCTCATAAAGGTTTCTGTTCATACATAGTCCGAATGCTTGTATCTCTCTCTACTGTAGTAGTGGCGAGGTTGGCAAAACTTGAAAGATTCATGCACGAGCGATTTCTATTACGCACAAAGTAATAGTGCTAATTAGCCTACCTAATTGTAATTTTTGGAGCTTGTTTATTATATGTAACAATTTCTATAAACAACATAGTTCAATGAATTCTTGAGTGAAATTCAGGATAGATAAATTACACAATCAAGTACATTTGTCGGGAGGCTTCACACAAAATTTTATATTCTTTTGGAGTTCATTTGCTACATGTAAAAAATCGAACAAGCAGTGCACCTAAACGAAATCCCTAATTACAATTATATTAGTGCTAATTAGCCTAACTAATCGCCTACCGCATGGTTGTCATGCGGTAGAGGAGCCTACCACATGGTGTCCGTGCGTGCCTTGCGCTGCCGCACGGTGGCCGTGCGGCAGAGGCCTGTGTCACCCCTAGGGCTGCTGTACGACCACCAGACGGTATAGAAGTGTCATTTCTCTAAAATTTGTGTGACTATGGCTATTTCTGTAAATACCGATTCAAAACGTGCTATATGTGCCAAAAAGTCTACTGCTGATATAGTGTACCTCTGTACCGCCCGTATGCATAGTAATACATACGTCGACTACTGTACAGTCTCGCGATGCTGTAATTAACAAGCCTGAGCAACAGAAGTCTCCGTCAAGCGAGCTCGAGCAGTGAAGTATTTCACGACTGGCCAGATTGCTAATATATCAGCAAATAGATTCGCAACTTGCAAACCACTGAAGTAAATAGCCGAGAGTAGGAGACGAAGAAGAAACTCATGACGGTAAATAACACTTTAGTTTTCATCATATCTTGTTGCAGATCAACTCGTACTGTCGTACAAAATCTACGTACAAATGGATCCATCTCTGAGGGCCCAGGCCGACGAGCCGCCGTCTTCTCTCCCTTCCACGCCGCATCCTAAGCTCTCAGTTCAGACGGGCGGAATCAGGCACACCGCACACGTTTCATGGTATAAAACCGTAACGCGGCTGAGCAAAGCATAACACCTTTCCGTCACGGGTTGATTTGTTGGGCTCGATATGGACAAGTGCTTACAATAGTCGTAGACGCGTAGTCTACTAGGCAACAATCTAACATGCGTTCGACAAAAAGGAAACGTTGTATTCTAGCTCACATGCAGGCATGTGTTGTCCGGCTGTCCGCCATTGCCATCATCCAAGTTGGCCATGCATGCACGGGCACAGCAGACCACCACCACCACCTACAATCATCGAGCAGCTACCGACGGAGCCAAAGGGAACCATCAACATCATTACGAAACATAATCTTGCCACATGCATAAGAATTATCATATCTTTATAAAGCTTCAAAAAAAATATTAGTATGTAAAATCTTTACAAACTTTCTTCAGTGATAGCTGGAGCAATGCGATTTTTTTGTACGGATAAACCTTTTTTATTCGAAATTACATAAATATACCCGCGGGAATTTTTTTTACAAAAATAGGCTCCAGTTGCCTAATGGTTAGGCGACTGGAGCCTTTCGCCCAACCATTAAGCGACACATAAAGAGTCTACCAACCGTTCAGCGATTAACTGCAGTCGCCCCACCGTTGGGCGACTTTCATGAAGTCGCCGAACCGTTGGGCGACTGAAATTCAGTCGCCGAACGGTGGGGCGACTGGATGTGGGATATAAAACCGCGCTCGGCCACCGTCGCATCGGTTCATTCGGCCGCTCGCAGAAGGGAGAAGAGAAGGGGGAAAGAAGGAGAGGGAGAGGAGGAGAAGAGGAGGGGGAGAGAAAGAGAGGGAGAGGAGGAGAAGAGGAGAGTGAGTGTGCGATTTTCAGGTAATTTTTTGGTGTTATATTTTTTGTTAGCGTAAAAAATTAGTTTAGAAAATGTAGTGTAGAAAATTAGTTTACAAATATAGTTCAGAAAATTAGTTTAGAAAATGTAGTGTAGAAAATTAGTTTAGAAAATTAGTTTAGAATTTTAGTTTAGAAATTTAGTTTAGAAAATGTAGTGTAGAAAATTAGTTTAGAAAATTAGTTTAGAAAATGTAGTGTAGAAATTTAGTTTAGAAATTTAGTTTAGAAAATTAGTTTAGAAAATGTAGTGTAGAAAATTAGTTTAGAAATTTAGTTTAGAAAATTAGTTTAGAAAATGTAGTGTAGAAAATTAGTTTAAAATTTTAGTTTAGAAATTTAGTTTAGAAAATGTAGTGTAGAAAATTAGTTTAGAAATATAGTTTAGAAAATTAGTTTAGAAATTAACTTTAGAAATCTAATTTAGAAATTTAATTTTCAAATTTTGTTTAGTAAATATAGTTTAGAAATTAGGTTTAGTTTATAAATTTTGTATACCATTTATAATGCATTATTGTACAAAATATAGTATTTAAATGTAAGTTTAGAAATTTAGTTTAGAAAATTAGTTTAGAAATATAGTTTAGAAAATTAGTTTAGAAAATGTAGTGTAGAAAATTAGTTTAGAAATTTAGTTTAGAAATCTAATTTAGAAATTTAATTTTCAAATTTTGTTTAGTAAATATAGTTTAGAAATTAAGTTTATAAATTTAGTTTATAAATTTTGTATACCATTTATAATGCATTATTGTACAAAATATAGTATTTAAATGTACATGTAGAAAATTTAATGTTGAAATTATTGTACAAATTTAGATGTAGAAAATTTAATGTACAAATTTAGATGTATAAAATTTAGTGTAGAAAGTTTAGTGTACAAATTTAGATGTAGAAAATTTAATGTTGAAATTATTGTACAAATTTAGATGTAGAAAATTTAATGTTGAAATAATTGTACAAATTTTGCAGGTATGACTCGTGCTGGACGTGACTCCGAGTGGCCGTACGCGCTGTTGGACGAGCACGTGGACCGCTCCCATCGCGCTTCCCGTCTAGTGCCGCCACCGGGGAGCACGGACGAGCCGCCAGGTCAGCTGGGAGTGGTCCGGACACGCACACCTCGCGTGGCCTGGGGACTCGACCCTCGTTGGACTGCCAGGTTTGCACTAATCCAGCGTTTAGTGCGATCGTAAGTTCATTCCGTGCTGACCTACACTTTGTTTGCAGGCTGCGGGATGCCGGGCTACTCCCTCTTGCCCGGATGGTGCAGGCCACGGACGAGGATGGAGCCGCTGGCGAGGACGAGGTGGGCGGGGAGCAATCACGACGTTTTCCGTTCGACCGTTCCCTGCTGACGGTTTTGGTGGACCGTTGGCGGCCCGAGACGCACACTTTCCACCTCCCATTCGGGGAGATGACGTCGACCCTGCAGGATGTGTCCCTGCTCCTTGGCCTTCCGATCGCGGGAGACGCTGCCTTCCTACCGGAGGCCCCGGCCGACTGGCGCGCTGACCTGCTCGTCAGATTCCAGGGGGTCCTTCCACCGGCCGATGAGCACCACATCTTCGGAGAGGATCAGACCCATGGGCCGACGCTGAGGTGGCTCGCACAGTACCAGGTACGTGGTTACAATCGATCGTGTCTTCGAAGCTCTTATTTGTGGTATTACGTACTAATAACAACTTGTTTGCATTCAGGTGGAGCGCATGGAGCCACAGGCAGACGATCACCAGGTGTCGCGCCACTTGGAGGCGTACGTGCTGTGGCTGTTTGGTTGGGTGCTTTTCACCACCAGCCACGGCAACTCGGTGGATGCGCGCCTTATCGCTTATGCGAGGGCGATCGCTGACGGCGAGCCCCACCAGGTCAGCTGGGGATCGGTCGTACTTGCCGCGACGTACCGCGCGCTGTGCGATGCGTGCACGAGGATCAAGGCGAACTCGATCCTCACGGGCTGTCCCCTGCTACTGCTGTTGTGGTCGTTCGAGCGCTTAAGCCTCGGACGACCTGTGCTAGACGACATGGGTCCGTACGGGCCCGAGATGTATCCAGGGGGAGACGTCGACCGGCCGACGATGGGTTCTATCTGGTGCCGTCGTCGAGTAAGTATTGTCACAGTCAACTATTTCTTTCTTATTGACGATCGTCATTCTAAATAACTTGTCTTTCTTGCAGGTACAGTTCGCGCACGTGCAGGTCACGCGGGCGTACCGGGTCTTTGTGGAACAGCTTGACCGCATCACAGCCGACGACGTGCGTTGTGAGCCGTACGACGCTATGGCAGTGCAGGCCCGTGCTCCTGGCGGGCTGTCCTCACTTTGCTGGCATGACCGGGCTTTCTGGCTCACCCGCCGGAAGCTCGTGTACCTCATCTACGTGGAGGACTACGCACCCCAGCGGGTGATGCGGCAGTTCGGGCTACGGCAGTCGGTTCCTGTACCAGTCGGACCATCGCTTCCGCGGCACGTGCACGGGTGAGTGATCGTTTCTGCTAAATATGTACATACTTACTACTGCATTCGCAAGTATCTCACATTACGTAATGGTTCTATACGCAGGCACAGCGCGAAGGGAGTGAAAAGAGGCACGGACTGGTCGTCGAGGATGCAGCCCTGGGTCGAGCAGTGGGTGGGTGCGCTCGACGACCGCGTGGAGGAGGACCGCCCGTACGACAGCAGGGAGTACGCGGAGTACCTGCGCTGGTACCAGCCTCGGACCCGTACCAGGCTCGTATATGTGGTAGACCCCCCTGCCACACACGTCGCCGCTCCGACGGACACGTGCCCCGCGCAATTCACGCGCGACGCTCACATCGCGGTACGTTACATGTCATTTCAAAGATTCCCAAATGGTAATGTCATTTCGATGATCGACCATTTCATGTCTTTGTGTCCAGGCTGATGTCGGTTGTGCCCTATGGGCCGACTCTGGCACACTACTGGAGAGGGTCGCCACTGGTGCGCAGCTGACCCATGAGGAGGGCGACAGCTTTGCGCGTCGGATGCACGAGGGGTGTAGACGTATTGTTAGCCTACTGTCCTGCACGAGGCTACCGGCGGTCTCCACGCCCACCGCTCCGACTGCTCGTCCACCAGTGCCACCCCGACCAGCGTGGCACTACTCCGGTGCACCTACGTGGACACGTCCTCCACCACCTCACCCGGAGTAGCCAGGGGGTTCAGCCTGGGCAGGGCCTCCTATACCGGTTCACTTCACGCCTTCTACGCACACCCCTGTCTTTCCCACCTCGATGGCGCCAGCTACGGGTACACAGAGGGTCTTATATCGTGTTTATCCGAAGACGACATGCAACGAACTAACGATATTAATATTGCAGGTACTTACCAGCAGCACGGCGTCTCCCCAGGCCAGGAGGATGTGGACCAGTTTTTCGCGGAGTGGCCCGGGCAGTTCTCCGACGCAGCACCGGAGGTTCTCTCTGGCAGTGCCCTCCCCGGTGCACCTGAGGGCACACAGCCAGAGGTGCAGCTGACTCCACCAGCGCAGGGGCGGGATAGACACCCTCCTGCTCGTTTTACTTTTTCGGATCGTCCTAACCCGTTGCACCGGAGGAGGGCCAAGCGAGGCCGTATGGGAGGACGCGGGCGCGGTGACGGGGCACACCAGGGTGGCGACTGAGGCGTGCTGCAGATGATATATATGTTATACATGTAATGAAAAAACATGTCGCATGTTACTCACAGTTATATTATGAAGTTTATTTAAATTTACATAAGTCTATCATCTCTTCTCTGCACATAAACTATCTCACTTAACAGTGTATGTATCGATCGTTCTCTACTCAATCTTTCATTAAAAAAAATTTAAAAACTTTTTACGCACCTACAATATACAATGAACATAAACTTTTATTACAACTTCACCGTATTTTTTACCGGTTCAACATTACAAAATCCACAAAATCTAAAACAATCACGGGGGCTACATGCAATCGCCTAACGGGATGGCGACTGCATGCTAGTCGCCTAACGGAAAGGCGACTACATGTAAGTCGCCGTACGGAAGAGCGACTGGATGCAGTCGCTCTACTGTGTAGCGACACAAATTGTGTCGCTTAATGGTTGGGCGAAAGGCTCCAGTCGCCCAACCATTAGGCGATTGGAGCCTATTTTTGTAAAAAAAAATTCTGCAGGTATATTTATGTAATTTCGAATAAAAAAAGGATTATCCGTACAAAAAATTCGGAGCAATGCTGGGAGAAGATCATCACTGCGATGGGCTATTAGAGATCTTTAATCACATCAAAATTAACCTGGCGTGGGAGAATTAAAGCACTAAACAAGTCACAGTGTGCAACTGTTTCTTGACCACCACTGGCCAGCAAACACTTTCAGAGTCTGCAAAGCAAGCATCTTTAGCCCCAGAACGGCCATGTGGTGGTGATGCTAAACCAAAAGATAAAGGGCTCGTTAAATTTGGCTTTTTTAAATAAAAAAATAAAGAAAAAAGTTATATCTGCAAAAACAATGTAAAAAAAGAAATTCATGTTAAAAAGCGTTTCAAACTACTTTTAATTTCTAAAAGGTTGAAGTGAGAGAAGACAAAAGGCTGTCTCAAACAGGCCGAAAGAGGCCAGGGCATGTGCAGTGGCTCTATCCCCCCTCCTCAGGCGTCGGTCCATCTGTTTCCTTGTCCTGTTGCAATCATTCACTCTTCTCTTAATTTTATAAAGGAAAAATTGCTCCCATGCCACACAGTTTAATGGCGTTTGTTAAAATGCCCCATGATGTCTCACTGACATGCGGGTCCAAGGTCCACATGTCAGTGAGACATCATGGGGCATTTTAACAAACACCATTAAACTGTGTGGCATGGGAGCAAATTCCCCTTCTATAAAGCACAGCCCCGATCCATCTCACTGGCTTACTGCCATTGCCAAGGAACATTTCCAGCCAGCTTCTCACGATGTGGTGCCATGGCAGGAGATGTGTGATCTTTGCCGTGGCAGCCGCTGCCCTTGTGGCGGCAGCGGCCTCGGCCGTCCGGGACGAGCGGAGGACGTATATCGTCCACATGTCGCATTCGGCCATGCCGTACGACTTTGCGGAGCATGGCGATTGGTACGCGGCGTCGCTGCAGTCGGTGTCCGATGCCGCCACCGTGCTCTACACCTACGACACCCTCGTCCACGGTTACTCGGCGCGGCTGACGCGCGCGGAGGCCGAGGCGCTGGAATCGCAGCCCGGCGTGCTTCTCGTCAACCCGGAGGTGCGGTACGAGCTGCACACCACCCGGACCCCGGAGTTCTTGGGGCTGGACGGGACGGACGCGCTGTTCCCGCAGTCGAACACCGCGAGAGACGTCATCGTCGGGGTGCTGGACACCGGCGTGTGGCCGGAGAGGCCGAGCTACGACGACACGGGTTTCGGCCCCGTGCCGGTGGGCTGGAAGGGGAAGTGCGAGGACGGCAACGACTTCAACGCCTCCGCGTGCAACAGGAAGCTGATCGGCGCGAGGTACTTCTTGACGGGATACGAGGCGGCAAAGGGTCCGGTGGACGTATCGAAAGAGTCGCGGTCGCCCAGGGACAACGACGGGCACGGGACGCACACCTCGAGCACGGCGGCGGGCGCCGCCGTACGGGGCGCGGACCTGCTTGGGTACGCATCTGGGACGGCGAAGGGCATGGCGCCGCGCGCGCGCGTGGCGACGTACAAGGTGTGCTGGGTCGGCGGGTGCTTCAGCTCCGACATCCTGAAGGCCATGGAGGTCGCGGTGGTCGACGGCGTGGACGTGCTCTCCCTCTCCCTCGGCGGCGGCACGGCGGACTACTACCGCGACAGCATCGCAGTGGGCGCTTACAGCGCCATGGAAAGGGGTATCTTTGTGTCCTGCTCGGCGGGGAATGCCGGGCCTGGCGCCGCCTCGCTGTCGAACGGCGCGCCATGGATCACCACCGTGGGCGCGGGGACACTCGACCGCGACTTCCCCGCCTACGTCGTCCTCGGGAACGGCAAGAACTACACCGGCGTTTCCCTCTACAGCGGCAAGCCCTTGCCAACAATGCCGGTCCCTTTTATCTACGCCGGGAACGCGTCGAACAGCAGCATGGGTGCGCTCTGCATGTCCGGCAGCCTCATCCCGGAGAAGGTCGCCGGCAAGATCGTCCTCTGCGACCGTGGCACCAATGCCAGGGTCCAGAAGGGCTTCGTCGTCAAAGACGCCGGCGGGGCCGGCATGGTTCTCGCGAACACCGCCGCGAACGGCGAGGAGCTCGTCGCTGACGCGCACATTCTCCCGGGCTCCGGCGTGGGAGAGAAGGCCGGCGACGCCATGAGATCCTACGCATCGTCCGACCCGAACCCGACCGCCACCATAGTGTTCGCCGGCACGCAGGTTGGCATACAGCCGTCTCCCGTAGTGGCCGCCTTCTCGTCGAGGGGACCGAACACCGTGACGCCCGGCATCCTTAAACCGGACCTGATCGCCCCCGGGGTGAACATTCTCGCGGCGTGGTCGGGATCTGTGGGCCCCTCGGGGCTCCCCGGCGACAACCGGCGGGTCGGCTTCAACATCATATCGGGCACGTCCATGTCGTGCCCGCACGTGAGCGGGCTGGCGGCATTGCTCCGCGCGGCGCACCAGGACTGGAGCCCGGCCGCCATCCGCTCGGCCCTGATGACCACTGCGTACACGGTGTACCCCAATGGCAACGGCATTCTCGACGTGGCGACCGGCCGTCCGGCCACGCCGTTGGACATCGGCGCCGGGCACGTCGACCCCAGCAAGGCGGTGGATCCGGGTCTGGTGTACGACATCACAGCCGCCGACTACGTCGACTTCCTTTGTGCCATTAACTACGTGCCGATGCAGATCGCCGCTCTCACCAAGCATTCGACGGACGGGTGCAGCGCCAACCGCACGTACGCGGTGACCGCGCTCAACTACCCGTCCTTCTCGGTCACGTTCCCCGCGGCCGGCGGCACGGAGAAACACACACGCACGGTCACCAACGTCGGGCAGCCCGGCACGTACAAGGTGACGGCCAGCGCCAGCGCAGGCACCACGCCGGTCACGGTGTCAGTCGAGCCGTCGACATTGACCTTCACAAAGGCCGGCGAGAAGCAGAGCTACACGGTGAGCTTCACGGCGGCCGGGATGCCGTCCGGCACGAACGGGTTCGGCCGGCTCGTCTGGTCCAGCGACCACCACGTGGTCGCCAGCCCAATCGTGGTGACGTGGACCTAACCGGCTGTAGCAAATGAGTAGCAAAGCATCTCAGATCTTGAGGTGAAACGCCGTGGGACAGCAATGGCGCGCGCCATTCAAGATCGGACGCAAGAGATGGTCGAGGATAAGATCGTGTGTACTATCAAGTAGTGTGGTGTTTTTTTTATCGTTTCATTTTCCTAGCTCCGGCTTGTCAAGTTGCCGCTTGCCAGTTCAGCCGTTCCAGCTGTGGCGAAGCGGCAACTGAGCATGGTGTAGTAACCGAGTTGGTAGTACTCCTAAACAGGAGACAAATTAAAGGATATAATGGACCAGCCAATGGTACTAGTATACATCAATGTCTCTGGTGATTTATATCCGCAATTTGTACATCGTTTGATATCCAAGGTACCACGAATCTGATTTAACTGATTATTGCGTAGCATATAATCATTTGTTTATGTTTCTGCTTATCCTTAGAAGATAATCTTTACTTATCTTCCCGAAATTGCGGAACATCAGAATAGTATACTGCATTTTGCGGACAGTGGTCAGCCTTAGGTGGACTCCAGAAAGTGGATTCTGGGATTAGTACTCCACTCGCCACTTGATTCGGCCATTACGCTCTTAAAATGACCAAGTGAACCATAAACAAAACAAGCTGACCTGAGGGCATCTTTTTTTTTTTTGACTTACGGCTATGATTTATAGTTTTTAGTTGAAAATTTTAAATTTTGGATTATTTGCGACAGATATTACATAGAGAAATACTCGCTTGCGATTTTGGTTGGTACAGATATTACGCTTTTAATATGTACAATAATTAACTTGTAGATCTCACCTTAAAAGATACTCCATTTAAAAATTAGGTACTATAGTAAAAATCAAAAACTACTTTTAAAAACCATAAAAACAGACCATGAGTCAAAATTGTGATCTTACCATGCTGCGTGTCCTACTAGCACCAGTGCAGTAACGCTCCACTACTGTGTGATCATTGCATGCATGCAGCCATGACACCGGCCACTCAACATCAGCAAAAAAGGCAAATCTCGTCCCAATTCGTTCGCATTAGATACTAGCATAGCGTACGCAGCATTTGATGAAAATCCCTTGCCTTTCCTTCGCTGGATGTACCGTCCTAGCAATTAGCAGGCACCACCTGCTGCAATGTGTAGTACTCCAACAGTACCACTCTGCTGCAATGTGTAGTGCTCCAATGTGATCCCCTTTTCGCTCGTTGCATCGCATCCGTCGCAATGGCTCGCTGGACTGATGCCTGTCCTCTGTTTCACACCACATGCTCATGCCAACTTCTTCACATGCATATGCAAGGATGAATTAACCATATAATTTTTTACTATAATTTATAATTTTTAGATTGTTCGTATGAGAGATTATAGAGGAATAGAAACTCACATATAGTTTTTACCGATATAAATAAAGTCGATACAGTATGTACTATAATTAACGTATAGATCTTATCTTAAAAAGACCCGTTTAAAAATTAGTTACTATAGAAAAACTATAAGCTGAGATCAAAAACTAAAAAAAAATAGAGCTATAGATTCCCTCGTAGATACACCCTCCCCCTTCCCTTCACTCCATAGCCGTGACCACTGAGCACTCATCCATTCGTCGCGGTCGGTGTAAATGGCAACTGGAAAATGGCATGAGATTGACATGGTTGCTGTCGAGAGCCGCAGTTTGTGTACTCCTCTCCCGTGACCGAGTGTGGAACTGTGGACACGCTTGTGAAGCACGGACTTCAACAACGGTCCAATCGCGACGACATCCGAGTCATCCGAAATCTGAGATAGCATGTCATCAGATGAGCGAGTTCCTGTAGCAACGAGTGAGGTCACCGATGGATCGACTTGTAGGGGTGCAAACGGGTCGGGTTAATCCTGACCGATTCGGCACCGAATCCGATTGGTACCGAATCCGGAGAAAAAATATGGATTAGGATATGATAACAGCAATATCCGTCCGAATCCGATACATCTTCAAGTTTGATTTCAGGTTAGTGCTACTATTTGACGTTTCATTTTCTTTTGCAATGGTAAAATAAAATCTTCCGCATCAACTATTAAGTAGTAACATCAAGTTCTTGACAGTACGTCCTCCTACTCCATTTGCTGTACTGCATGCAATCCTTACAAACGGGTTAATCCCGACCGATCCGGCACCGAATTCGGAGAAAAAATATGGGTTAGGATATGGTAACAACAATATCCGTCCGACCCGTTTGCACCCCTATCGACTTGTATACTCCAGAAATGGAGAAATGGTCATTACTTCATGATATTGATGGTGGGAGGTATATGATTATAATGACCAATACGTCTGAGGTGTTGTAAGTTAAAGCACCATTTAGATTGGTTTTTGTGATTAATACTAAATCTAAATGTGAGACTAACTCGATTAATGACAAATCTAAATATAAGATTAACTCATTTGTTAAGTATGATATCGTTTAATCTTATTTAGATAACAAGGTGAAAATCACAGAGGTATACATTCGACGTCATATTCTTATATTTTATTGCATTCCTTGGTTCCAAAAGATAGGTTGAACTCCACAAAAAGTCTAATTTGAATATATGCATATGTTTTTATTACACATTCTTGTATGCACACATTTAGGGAAAGTTCATTCTATATTTTGTAGTTTCATTAGTATTGGCCCATATTTCTTTTTCCACATATATTAGGATCTGCACTTAGAAATATATTCTTCGAGTATATAAAACTTGTGTAGTTCATATATACTCACATTAACTCATATTACTTTATACTCAGTTATTTGTACATAGAACTAACATGATTATCAAGAGTTTAAAAGGTTTAGTCTCGGATTTTACTCGACGACTTAGAGATGCATGCTAAAGTTGACAAGAAGATCGACATATCTCGAGACAAAGGTCATGCATGCACTTGAATTTAAACTCTATAACCAACTATGCATTGTCAAGAAAATCGGTAGTACCGATGTTTAATTGGCGGTACTACCACAGTGCGGTATAACCGGGAAGGTAGTGCGGTACTACCGCAACCCAGAAGTACCGATGTTTAGTTGGCGGTATGTTTTTCCAAAGAGTTCCTTTCAAAACTCATTTGCTCCTCTAGAAAATGGTAGTACTAGAGTTATAACGGCAGAACTACCGTAGCACGGTATGACCGCAACTCTTGAGCGTTACTACCAGACCCCAAAAGTTCCAGATTTATGGACGGTATGCTTTTTCCAGAGAGGACCAATTTCTGGTCCTTAAAACAAACAGAAGTACCGCACATGGAATCAGAACTACCGGAGAGCAGAACTACCAGACTTATAATGGTAGTAGTACCGCACTTTGAGTTTGATGGCTTTATATTCAATTATTTGCAATTATAGTTATTGTTATCAATTACCAAAAAGAAAAGATTGCATAATCTAACTCGCCATTATGAGTTAATGCTATGTTTTGATAATTAATAACAATCATATTATGAAATTAACATTTTTCATGAGTTGGATGAATGGGTTTTGTTCCATGATAATGAAGACTTTGGAGGCTTCATATGTTGAAAATTATCAAGTCAAGGTTTGGGATGGAAGATGACTTCATCTGTTAAAGGCCATCAAGAAGTGGATGCATCATATGTTGGATGCATGTCAAAGAGGAGATACATCATGTGTTGATGCACATCATGATCTCGAAAAGGAGATGATCATAAGTTAATCATCAAGTCAAGAGAATACAATGACCCGAACTTAAAGTGAGGATGTGCGTCAGCAATCTTCAAGAGGATCCTTAATGCAAAGGTATAACTAGTTAGGGTTAAGGATATATTTGATGTACTATTAAGAGGCGGTCTTGTCTAGCAGCTTGAGTCTCATCATGTGTTGATAGCTCAATCCTACTTACTCTACCTCTCCGCGACATGATGCTATTATTTGCGAATATATTTTGCAAATAGTTGAGGCTCATGCATCTAATTATTGTAATATATGACTATACTTTGCAAATATGTTTTACAAATGGTTGAAGTTCATGTACCTACTTCTTGTGGTATGATCTAAGTTTACAGATGTGTTTTGCAAAATATTGGAGGTCATGCATTATCTTTGGCATGATTTAAGATTGTTTATTGCTATTTCATTGGATTTAGACCCTGATAATGACTCCTTGGATCTCTTATGATTTCTGCATTGATATAGGTAGATTGTGTAGCTATTTGAATAAGATTTTCATAGAGTCCAAGATCATTCAATTCCGACATCGGAGTCAAAAGTTTTGACCATTTTTCCGAGTGTCGTCTGTGCTGAAAAAACTGAAAATGGTAGTACCACCCTTATTACTGTGGTATGACTGAAAAAGTTAGTACCGCCCTTATAACTACAGTAGTACCACAAATGCTGAATAATGAATATTTTTCTAGCCGTTATGATGGAAAGCAGTAGTACTGCTCCTATAACGGTGGTAGTATCGCAAATGCTAATTTTTTAGGATTCTTACATCGAACGGCTAGTTTTTGTGGTGTGGGCTATAAATATCACCTTGGCTGGTTGGGAGACATTTTTTTGGCACTCCATTTTAGTCTCTTGAGCTAATGTGAGCTTCTTCTCTTAAGTGTGTATGTGTTGCTCCTTGTAAGCAATGAGAGAGGTCTCTAGTTGCATGTGTTACATCTAGGGGTGGATTTTGTATCCACTTGAGCTTGTGCATTTATTGCACGTGGTGAGAGTCAAGCAAGGGGCTTGAGTTGTTACTTTTGGAGGTTGCCGACTCCTAGACGGCGTTGGAGACATCGTGCCTGGTGATCTTCTCAAATAAGCTTGTAAGAAGGCCCGTTGTATTGTGAAAGTTAGAGCTCATCTATCTAGAGCGGAGAAGAGCTATCACTAGTAGAATTGTGGTGTTAGCTTAATTCGTGAAGCTAGTCCAATTAGTTTGGACTTACCTCGATATGGACTAGGGGAGACACAAGTTTTCGAACACTACGGTAAAAATAAATCATATCAATTATGATTTGTTCTCTTGTGCTTAATCTGCATTTAAGTAATTTACACTCATAGGATTAAATTAATTACTTTTCAATCTTGGATTGTAAACCTTTGATATAGACTTAATTGTTAATGCACTTTAGTGAGCCTAGTTGATTTAGACCTTATTGTGCTAAACAGAATTGATTTACACTTCTCCATCATAGGAATTTTAAAACCACTCATTCATCCCTCTCTAGTCAGCACCTTCTCAATCTTATAGGTGTACAGTGGTGTGCTGAAGTGTGTGTTCCCTCTCAATCACTACAATTATGGACAAGAGTTGTAACTGCATCATCTGCTACTTCGTTAATAGATTGTAATTGCGAAGAAGCATCTAGATGAAGAGAGACAGCTCTCAGAAGTCATGCAGGTGTGCGTGGAACAGAAAATGATGAAGGCTCATTCGCACGTCGCTCGGACCATGGATGTGTGGGGAAGAAGTTCTAGGTCTGTTTGAGGGAAAAGTATGCCATGGGCCATGCCAGAGACAATCGCAAGCATGCGTGCACTATCGGTGAAGTTACGACCTGCACGTGAAACAAGTTGGTACTCCTTCACAAACCCTGCTCCCTTGTCTATGCCGCATGTGCATCGTAGCGGCAGTCCTCTGTGTAATACATTTTGAAGTAGTACAACATCCACTATTTGTGCAAGACTTAGAGTGTTCAGTTCAACTCTTACAGGATGGACATGCATTAGAGGGATCTTTGGCCGAGAAAAGTGAAGTGGGTGCCAAACAACGCACTATCTGTCTTGCAGGGAATCACACTACGTCAATACAAGCATGGTGGACAAGGCTGGAAGCTCAAGGCGTGGGAGGGGACGATGGGCACAAGCTGGGTTTGGAGGTCGTGACCCTTACTCCAAAGACACAAGCATCTACGGTCTCTTAGACCTTGACCCCTTAGCCCCGATTTACCGCTTAAAACTAGGGAGTCGTACACCCCTAGAAATCCCCTTCGTGACTACCCATACATCCCTCAGCCTTGGCTACAATGCAAGCACAATCTCAACGCAGTAGTGCAGACTTGTGATGACCACATGCACTTAGGATGTTGATTCTTTCACTGTTCTCTGCTAATGGCAAGTGAATTGTTTCGTACATATACTTGCATGCATGAAATGCTTGTACTAACCTCGTCTTGCTTGCAAATAGCAGATTGCAAGTTCACTAAGTGGGTGGATCCATTGTATCCAATACCCACCGAGGTTTACAATCACAACTGCACGTTTGTCTAGAAGAGTTGCGCGAGGAGCTTCAAATTGAGAGGACCAATAATGATAAGCTACGCAGTCAGAGAATCAGGGAGAGGAACAACGAGGAGGTTGTGCACCTCGGTAGTGACTACTACCTATATTGCTACTGTGCCAACCCGAGTTGCAATTGCGTCTACCACTACCGCAACAACCAGCCACGTCCACGCCGTTGGATGACCGCCACGCCATGTGGGTGTCATACGGTTCCACATTTTTTCCCTAGGACCGTTGTAATTTACACATTCATTGCAAAGTGCTATGTCAGGCTACACGTAGTGCACTCCTATAATTTTTCAATAATATATTTGCACTACTCAAAAGATGGAGTTGGGTCATCGGCCCATCCAAACCCCCCGCTGAGCATCTATAAATAAAGTTCTTACCAAACCAGATGTTTACTGAGTTTATGCTGGTTAATCGGGCAAACGGCCATTGGGGGCCATGTGATGGATGCCAGGCCAGGGCTGTTGAGTTAAGGGCACTACGCGCCAGCCTGTCGCCACCTACTTTCGTTCCTGCTGCGCCCGACCACCTCCTATCATGCTTGCATGTGCTACTGTAGGCTCCCTAGCCTGCCAAGCTAGGGGCACGGCAGGCGACAGGTGTTGCCTGCCGCACCTTCCGAGCTCGGGAAAGAGGTTATTTTTGCAAAAATGGGTGTTTGGGAGCCATTTTTGAAAAAAAAAGTTATAGTGCTACTTCTGTGAATAGTTCTAACTGGATGACTACCAATACTACATAGATTTTAGAAGCTATAGAAAGGAGAGGATTGTGCTCGTGACCTGACTAGCTATTGGATTGTACTCCTTGGCACTAGCATCGGGAGGAGCGAGAAGTGCGGTGTCGTAAGTAAACTTTGTTCTATACTGGAAATAAATCAAAACTTTGTCTTAGTTATATTTTTATTTGTGTTTTTGCTTGATTTTGTTTATTCTTGAGTTAGATTTTTTATTTCATGTTCGTGGGAGTTTTAACCTAAACTATTGCTTAAATTACCTTGCTAGGATATGTGAGTATAGATCTGGAAGACCTCATGGCTCAAATCCTCACGAGCAAGAAGTAATTTGAGTTTTAAGATTTTTGGTGTTCTTGTGACTTAGATTTGATTATTTTCATTTTAGTGAACCTGAACCTAAGAACCTAAGAATTTTAGATTTCTAATGCCTTGAATAAGTTTTATGCAAAATTTAAAAGTGTTTATGTGAGAATTAAGTAAGTTCTTGATATTTAAGTTTTGTCGTGATGTGCTTTTAAGTATGAGAACAAGAGACTGGTTAGATTGATCCTAGACCTATGGTCTAATTAGACTTTGGTAGAAGGTTACTGATTTTATTGATTAAGGATTGAGATCAAGATCCGTAACCTTGTTTAGTAAAACATGGTTGGTGTAATATAAACTTTGCTCACATAGTCGGTTGAGTTTGAGTGAACATTTTGAATACAATTAGAAGGAAAAAAAATTCCACCAACCATTTACTGCTCGGCGTCGGCACTACAAGCTCTATTTGAAATACCGGGGGTGGGGTTGGTGCCGTTGCTGCTGCCCTCGAAGAAAAATAATTTTCAGGTTTTCGGCAAAACATTGAGTACCTCAGCCTAACTAAACCGCACGCCTCGATCGGATACTCGATGACCTGAGCGGTGGGCTCACCGTGCTAATGTGTCGTGACCTGACTAGCCGTTGGACTGTACTCCGCGGCACTGCCATCGGGAGGAGCGAGAGGTGCGGTGAGCAGATGTCGGGGTGGTTGGCAGGAGCAGGCTCGCCCCACCCGCCCCACCCCTCTCCAATGGTTATAGCTAGCAACTAACTATAAGACTTCCACATCATTTATATAGTACACATTAAAGCTAGCATTCTAAAGAACTATCTATAAAGATAGCTATTTGATGCTTACATGCACACACAGAATTTATTGAGGCTGTCTCGTTTAGCGTTATAGACTAGTGCTTAAGGAAGAGCTGGCTCGATTTTTTTTTGCATACTCTCTTTCCTCCACATAGGATATATGCTGATGTGTACATGCATATAGATAGCTGACTCAGACCATTGGAGATGGCCTAAGCACTAGTAGTTTAATGGGTGAAAGTTTATAGTTTATGATTTATAGTTTAAATATTTAAATTTTAGTTGTTTATGAGAATTAGTATATAAAGAAAAATAATCGTACATAATTTTAGCCGGCATAACTAAATTTAGTATACTTTTTACTATAATTTTT
This sequence comes from Dendrocalamus latiflorus, assembly GCA_017311315.1. NCBI lineage: Eukaryota > Viridiplantae > Streptophyta > Magnoliopsida > Poales > Poaceae > Dendrocalamus > Dendrocalamus latiflorus. The sequence continues at coordinate 50,526,405 of CM029612.1, read as the reverse complement.
CTATTGATCCGTCTTAAAAAACGCATATTTAAAAACTAGTTATGTAGACAGTACAAATGTAAGCCACAAATAAGCTCAAACGACCCTAGCAAATACCGTCTCACGGCGTGGAATTTAGGTCCCGCTCGGTTGCGCTGAAATAAACTGACTTGACTGAAATTGCATTGTAGCTGGCTGAAATTATACTATAGCTAATTGTGGCTTATTTGACGTAACTAAATTTAAAAAAATTTATAAATAGAAAAAACAAGTTAGCCTATTACTGACAATACAAATGAATACGGAAAAAAGGATAAAAAAGCTTTAAAAGCTAGAAAAAATGAAATTAAAAATAGTAGAAATTAAACTAAAAGCTAGAAATTTAAGGCGAAATAAGCAGGGGCTTTGAAACGGTTAGCGCAGCGCGTCTCGACAGAGGCGCGTGCCGCGCTAGCGGCTTCCACCGTTCCACGTTTATCCAGCGAGCGGTGCCATTATTTTACCCGTCTAATCTTGCCTTCCCTCTAAGAGCAACTCCAGCAGGGCCCCTACTTGAGCCCTCAAAACTCAAATTTGAGGGCTTGAGCCAAAAAACGAGCTCCAGCAGAGCCCCTACTAGAGCCCTCAAATTTGAAGAGGCCCTCAAATCACCCTCCTACCCCTCATTCCTAGGGGCTCACCCCTGCCTCTCATTTTCCTGTTTTTTTCCCGCACCGTGAAACTTCTCCCGCACTGGCCAAAATTCCCCGCCGCCTTCCCACATCTCCACAAGCCGAACCGCCGCCCCCCACCCGCGCGACTGTCTCCTCCGCCCCCCCCCGGCCCCGCGCCGCCCCTCCCCCCCCCCCCCCCCCCCCGCTCCCCGCGCCGCCCCTCTCCTCCGCGCCCCCCACCCGCGCCGCCCGTCTCCTCCGCCCCCCCACCCGCGCCGCCCTCTCCTCCGCCCCCCACCCGCGCCGCCCTCTCCTCCGCCCCCACCCGCGCCGCCCGTCTCCTCCGCCCCCTACCCGCGCCGCCCTCTCCTCCGCCCCCCCACCCGCGCCGCCCTCTCCTCCGCCCCCCCACCCGCGCAGCACCTCTCCTCCGCCCCCACCCGCCTCCCTCCAAGCCGGCCTCCTCCTTGAGCTTCATCACCGACGCCATCCGAGCCGGCCTCCTCCCCGAGCTTCTTCTCCGAGCGCCGGCGCCCTCCGAGCGCCGCCCCTCCCCGAGCGCCGCGCCACCCCGAGCCTCCCACCGCCTCCGTGCTCACCGCCGCGTCGCACTCCTTCTCCCCACCCCTCACGCCGCCGCCTCCTTCGCGCCACCACCGTTGTGCGCCCAACGGCCGCCTCGTCCAGGTATGCAATCAAAACCCCAACCCTGTGCCTATATGTCTAGTTTGTTTGGTGTAGTTGATTTGGATGCGGAAAATGAAGTGAGCAAGCACATCGATGAGCAAGCACATCCATTAAGATGCATTTGGCCTGTATTGAAGATCCATTGCCGCTCAAATATCTGGACAAATCTTGATGGAAATGGAGAGTTCCTAGTTGACTATGACTATCTTGTGATAGCAGAGGAATTATGTGACTAATATTTTAGTTTGGAATTTGGACAGCACATTATTGGAGCTAATTTACAAACTCAGTGATAGAGGTTAGTAGGGTGAAGTCTGAATAGAAGGTGTATCAATTTTTTGTTTTAAGAATCTGTGTCAGCACATTATTGGACAGCTAGTGAGTAGTATTACACAAAATTATTGGACAGCTAGTGAATAGCAATCTGTGTCAACATTATTGGACAGAATTATTGTTTTTAGAATCTGTGTCAGCACATTATTGGACAGAAGTCTGAATAGAAGGTGTATCAATTAGTAGGGTGATGACACAGATTCTATTTTGATGCAAATAGCAATGAGGTGATTAGGGGAGAAGTAGGGTTGATTTATTCTGGTCTTGACCAACCAGACATGCTTGATGGGCTTTTGCAATGCTATGTCAATTGGTGTGTGATGACAATTAGTCCATTGAAACAAATTACATAGATGTGTGGTATATTTGCCTATTGTTCCTATATGCCTCATGATTATTTTCTATTCATAGAAACTCATGTTGCATTTTCTATGATTGACATGTGTAATGAAATTGCACATGGAAGAAACAGCGTATATTTAGATGCCACCGATTTTTAAAAGATGCTACTTCTGTTTTTGGTTTTTGAGTTTGATGTCAAGGGAATTGTTTTTAGTTTACTACTTGTGTCTTTTCTTGAGAAGCTTTATTTAGTACTATTTATGTTGGATGAAAGCATTGGAAGGCTGTTGACAAGAGGTACAGATAACATATTCATAGAGGCCATGGATTGTTAGCATTAAAGAACTGCAGATTTCATACATGTGAGCAGCTACAGAAGTGGAATGTAACCTTTGTTTTGTCGGAGCTGAGGGAGGAGGAATACCAACGCCGCAATCCACTTGTTTTGTCGGAGTTTCTCAAGATACACAGGGAGATTGAAGATAGACAAGGACATGAGAAACTCCGCGACGATCTTGTGGAACATTTGTGGGCGATACATAGTGCTAGCTAGTTGTTTAATAATTTTCGTAGACTTCATTTTACATGTTATGAAGGATTATATCAGTTTATTTGATGTTATGTGATGAACTTTGTGCTTTCAATTTAAATTCGGAATAAATTTGAATTTAAATTTCAATATTCGTATTTGAATTCATAAATTTAAATATTGTCCCTCATTGTGAAATCATAAATATTTTATTATGTATTGTGTTTTTGTCCCATACATATGCATATAGTGTGTGAGGAAATAGAAGGAATTGAGAAGTAGGGGCCCTGTTTTGAGGGCTCCTGCTGGAGTGCAGCTCAGAAAACAGGGCCCTCAAAAGTAGGGGAGCCCTCAAATAAAAAGTAAGGGCCCTGTTTTGAGGGCTACTACTGGAGTTACTCTAAGCAGATGACCAGGCGGTGGTGCCAGTACATGCTGCGGCCCATGGTCGCACTCCGAGGATACGGACTCCGAGGATACGGAGGTGGTGACCCAGCGACGGGTCTGTGTTTCGTTGTCTGTCGCAGTACGTTTGTGGCTGCTCATATTTCTGTCAAAAAAAAAAGGTAAGAAATAAGTCTATGGTAAGTAGTGGACAGAAACAAACCGTGGAACATAAATGTGCTCACAAACCAAAAGAAATATTTTCAAGGATAGAGTTTGAGTGTGATGAAGTGGCTTGGAGGGGTACGTGCTGTGGTTGTTTGGGCGCTCTGCTCTCCCCCAGCCCTCAAACAAGATGCTATAGGTTTTGGCGTCGGCTCTGAAGCGGCCATTCATCTTGTCAAAGATCTCCTGCGCCTTGCGCGCGTTCTTGGACTTTGCACTAGCGCACCAAGCAGGCTGTTGAACGCGGCGAGGTTGGGTACCACACCGTACTTGTCCATGGCGTTAAACGTGTAGACAGCCTCATCGACCTTCTGCGCCCGGGCATACTTCCGCATGACGATGCCCAACGTCCCGACGTGGACGGTGGACCACGCCGTCCAGGCGCATGACGGCCATGACGTCCCACATGAGCTGGTACTGGCGGATCTTCGTGAGCGGCGCGATTACCGTGTGGTAGGAGCGGACGGTGTGGGAACAGCCGCCGCGCTTCTGCCTGCGCGCCCACTCGAAGAAGCGGTAGGCGAGCATGCCGGCGTCGTCGAGGGGCGACGTCGGGCGTGACGCGTACGCCGCTGTGGTCGAGCTCGTAAGCGCGGAGGCCTTCCGGCAGGAGATGATGAGTTTGCCGAGGCGCTTGGGGTCCACAAGGACGTCGCCGTCGCCGCCGCTAAGCATTCTACCAAACACCTTGCGTGCCTCCAGCCAGGTGTGGCGAACGCCACCCATTCCGCTACCCGCACGCTGACTCCGCTGCCGTCGAGCTCGTGGCTAAGTTCAGTGGTAACTCACTACCTCACTGCAGTCAGTTTACTTCAAGAGGCGAATGGCTTTGTCTTGCTCCGCCGCGGCCGGCGGCGACTGGGACTGGCGGCGCTGTGCCGCTATCACCAAACCGAAGTATCAAATCGTGAACTGAATGCGACGCGCCAATGAATTGGGCCGCCAAATCTGAACAAGATCAGAAAACAATCCATCGGATACAAGCCCATTAAACCAAATGGGCCCAGTAACTTACTGAGAACTCATAAAGGCCCAAAGCTCTTACGCAACGAGAAATTTCGATATTTGACATTGAATACATGCGCCTCTCAACTTTTAACCGCTAATTCGCACGCTTTTAGAAATTTAACCTTGTCACTACGAATTCTTTTGATTCAAGGGATTCTCCTCATTTTCTCTCCTTTTATATTTTGACACTTGTCACTGCGAAAATGAAGAGAATCTCTTGAATCAAAAGAATTCGCAGTGACAGTGTTAAATTTCTAAAGGCGTGCAAATTGGGGGTTAAAAGTTGAGAGGCGTATTCAGTGTCAAATATCGAAATTTCTCCTGACCTAAACCTCAAAGCGAACACGAGAAGGCAGGCACCAAAAATGGCGGCGGCGCCGGAGAGCAAGGCGGGTAAGTCTCCGGAGGAGCTCCTCTGCGCGGCGGCGGAGTCCAGTGATGCTGACGTTGTCTCTGAACTCCTTGCTGCTAGCGACGACCCCACCCACCTTCGATCTCCTCCTCGACCACGCCCTGCGTTCCGAGCTCGTCCTCGGCACCGTCCCCACCGCCAAGCGGGCCCTGCGAACTCCTCCGACACAGAACCCTTCTCGAGCTGCCTCTAGTCCAGGATTTCGTTCAGCGAGGAGAGGGTGGTGGACGCGGAGAGCAATCCTGTGATGATGGAGTGGGAGCTTCCCCTGATGGAAGCGCACGCGCGGGCGGTATGCTCCGGCGACGGCGCCAAGGTGCTCGACGTGGGGTTCGGGATGGGGCTCGTGGACGAGGCGATACAGAGATACGAGCCCGAGGAGCACACCATCGTCGAGGCCCACGCGGAGGTGTACGCCCGGATGCTCAAGCTCGGGTGGGGGCGAGAAGAAGAACGTCAGGATCGTGTTCGGGCTGTGGCAGGACGTGATTCCGCATTTCCGCAGCTCGGGTCTTACGACGGTAATACAAAAGATTTCACCTTTGCTTGAGTTCAGAGCTGTGATGTTTTAACTTTGGTTATGGTGCTTGCATGTTTGGGGATACCTTCCATTCTGCCAAAGGTTGTAAGAATTTAGCTGTGTTAGGTTTTGTTCTCCAAGATTTGATTATAATCATGTTAGTGTTGTGTCCAAGGTAACATTTCGACGCGTCACGTGTTTCTGGGGAGTGATAGTGGAGGAGCAGAGTAGTACAGTGAAGTTGTTCAAAGGTGAAAGGTACAATTTGGTAGAGTTTCTATGGAAAGCCGTTGTCTTTTTGGATGGTCATACAAATTTGGTAAGAGTTATACTTGTGTACTAGACTACTAGTTCCTTGTGTCTTGTACTGATGTGCTATGGAATGCTGTAGGGGTTGGTTATGTTAAGGTTGCATGCTTTGAAGGGATATTAAAGCAGATTTAGTGCGTTAATTTTGTGCTGGCGCCTAATTTGCCATACAATTTAGTTAGAATAAACGGTGATTCGCAATTGCGTAATAATATAGTGAAACCTTTTCAAACTAGAGCTTCTAGAAAATTTCAAAGTTGGTGAATCTTGGATCTTATGATTGGTGGGAATAGAGTGTGTATCTAGATGGTCGGTACTGTGTTTACATGGTTCAATCGTACATCTTCAAAAATTTCAGTACAAGTGCGAGAATTATGTTGGAAATAACCTACCCATGGCTTCACACAGCACGAGGAATACAGTGATCTGTTCTTTTCTTTGTTATTGCAAATTTTGTTTAGTGGAATTAAATTAACTTTGAAATGCACCCTTGTTTTACATATTATAACTAATATTTTTCATCTTTTGAGTACCTTCGCCAATTTAAATAGGAATAAATCCATTTACATCTTTGAACTTTGCAAAATGTAACATCTCATATACTAATATGAGATATTACTATGGAACGTCATCGCTAAAATAAAAAATAAATAAGAGCAACAGTAGAAATCACAAATGAATCCCTTCCAACGTTTGTCATTTTTATCTTAGCCTTATCTGATTCGCTACTGTTTCACCTTGTAGATTCACATATGGCCTTTGAGGAAGCGTTCGGGTAGTTGCACACCTTGGATCCTTCGTGTAGCGAGTCCGCTGAATGTGCTTAAGGCAAATACCTCACGGTTGTGAATGTGATCTTTCCGTTTCGCATATCACGTGTTTCCAAATTACTTGTCACCTTGTCATTGAGTACAATTATCATATCACGCATGCTTGCCTAGCTATTATCATATCATTAAAGTTACTTAGCTGATATCATATCATTAAAGTTACTTGACTGATATCATATTACTAAAGTTACCTGACTGACATCATATCACTAAAGTTACATGGTTGATATCATATCACTAAAGTTATCTGGCTAATATCATATCGCTAAAGTTATTTGGCTAATATCCTATCACTAAAGTTACCTGGCTAGAATCATATCACTAAAGTTACCTGGCTAACATCATATCGCTAAAGTTACCTAGCTATTATCGTATCACTAAAACTTATCTGGTCATTATCGTATCACTAGTGCTTGTCTGATTATTATCATATTGCTCATGCTTGCCTGGTTATAGACTTTTAATATTGTATTCATGCTATGATGTTCTAGATCAGGGGCGGAACTGGGCCTCGGGCTGGGTAGGCTATAGCCCGAGGCCCAGTGAAACTACTAATACTACCCCCACTACTATATACTGAAAAAAATATGTATCCCATAGCCCAGCCCGAGGCCCATGGTAGGCCACAGCCCCCCCCCCCCAACAATCAGCCCACAGCAATCACTAGCAGTAGAGACATCCACTAGCTGCAAAACCCTAATCAGTAATCCCCATTCCCAACCCCGCAACCCAGCTCCAGCCCGAGCCACCCATCGCCGAGGCATCCACTCCAGATCTGACTCCTGCGCGCGCCCGCACCGCCGGGCGCCGGCCGCCGCCTTGCCTGCGCCAGTGCGCCGCGCGCGCCTCCACCGAGTCGGCGACGGCGACCCCTCTCCTGCGCCGCTGCGCGGGGAGCACGGCGAGCGGGGAGGAGGATTGGAGGAGGCGAGGAGCCGTGGAGGAGTGAAGGAGCCGAGACGACGAGGCGCCGAGCAGGGAGCCGCCGGCCGCGACCCACGAGCGCCGCCCGGAGCACGGGAGCAGGGAGCCAGGGAGGAGGACAGGGAGTTTGAGCCGGACTGGAGGAGTGGAGGACCGGGGGCACCGGGCTGATTCGGGCGGAAGAAATGAGGAAATGCCGAATGCGGACGCCGGACGCAGCGGAAGAAATGAGTCGGATTTATGCCGCTTGCTGAAGTGCTGAACAGTGACCGACCGTCCGAGTCCGACCGCAAGGCAGTGTGAGCCAGCGAGGTAATCAGGCAATCAGCGTGGTTTTTTTTATGGTTTAAAATTTGTATGATTAATGATTGTATGAATGATCAAATGTTTAATGTTATATATTTAATGTTTTACTTTTGCTATTTAGGAAGTAACTAAAAAGATTTAAGGATACAAATTACAAAATGAAGAGGAGCAAGACATTGTCATCGTATTTTCCAACACAAGAAACACAGTCCAACTCGATTTAGGATTTGAGGTACTTGATGTATCTTTATTACGCTGCATTCTGTATGATTTCATATCCTTCCTTTATTGTGATTTGTGTTGAAAACTTGAATTTTTCAAGTATTGAGTATTAAGCAAAATTTTTATATCAATGATACATTCATGGTATATTTTTTCTTATACCATAATATAGTTCTAAACTTGTTCTATACTAGACTATTACTTAGTTTAAATTTAGCCCGGGGCGTGCTCTAATCCTGGATCCGCCACTGTTCTAGATTATCTTGTTTCATATGCTTTTATGTTTATTAGGATGCTCAGTTAATAATGTTTTAAAATTCATATTTTTACTTAGTGTTTTAGAATTCATGCTTAAATCATTAATGGGGGTATTATATGAATATGTTTTAACTTATGTTTAAATTATTAGCACTCTTGACATTAGGGCTGCTATGTTGAATAACCGGTTTTTTACTTGGGGGTGTTAAATGGACTTCTCTGATAGTTTGAGTGTGTAAAATGGACTTATTTATAAATATCCGGTTTTGTAGTTGAGGGTGTTAAGTAGACTTTTTTTGCAAAGTTCGGGGGTGTACAATGGACTTATTCCATTTAAATAACAAATTTTGTGGTGGAATACTTTTCGGTGACACTTCAGTTTCTCGTCAAAGCTAGTAAGAACGAAAAGGATGTAGCAAGCATGTCGTGGTTTTAGTTGAAATGTATAGCATGCCTGTTCAAAGTATGTGGTTTGGGATATTACAAGTGTCACGTTTTGTGCTTTTTTCATCAGCGTACCTAATTTGTTAAGTTTTGTAAATCATACTTGTCAAGTATGTTTTGGGTATTTGTGTTAAATAAGAAGTGAGAATAAATATCATGTTCAGTCAATCCAGTGTGAGACAATTCAAACCATGCTCACTACCCTTTTTGGATAACTTGTTGAATTGTGTGCACTCAATAGTATCTCTGTAAACTCTAGTGTTGAATACGTCAAACCATGTGCTGTTTGATTTGTTTGACCTTATGCAGACACCAAGCCTCCTTCAACTTTTGACAGAATCACAGGAATAACAAGAAAGGACTTTGTAAGCAACTGAGAAATGGTGTTTGTTATGACATATGAAAATGATATTCAATTTGCAACGAGAGAACATCTTTCTGATTTGTCCAACAAAAGTTTCCCAGCATTCCATTGTCACTGAGAATTATGAATCTATACTGAATAGAATATTCCCACCAGATAGCTTTATCTTCCTCGTACACTCTCCGAACAGTTCATTCCATGTTTCTTTGTTATACTTCACTTCTATAGCCAAAAAGCAGCTTTGTGGTGGTCCACCAGTACAATTATCTGATAGTTTGATAAGCTGATGGACTATTCAAATGATATTGTAGCCTTTTAGGTAATAAGTATTAACGGTTTAACACGTAAATTATAAAGTAGCTGATATTTTAAAAATCACTTTATTGGCTAGTGAAATTAAACCTCAAAATGCTAAAGCTATAGAATCATATTTGCTGAATCTTGTCTAATGAAATCTTTTGGCGCGCACAGGCATATTTTTCGACACGTATGGAGAATACTACGAGGGCATGAGAGTGTTCCACCTTCTTCTTCCTAAGCTACTGAAGCCTGAAGGGATCTACTCAAACGGCCTTTGTGGTGACAATGCATTCTTCCATGTGGTGTATTGCCGGCTTGTCGCGGTAGAACTGGCGAATCTTGACTATTCCACACAGTTCATCCCTCTCCCAGTCAAAGATTGCCTCTCACGCTTACCATCTCCCTGTTTGCCAGTCAGAATCAGAGTAACGTTCTGTGAACTAGTGGGGTAATTCTGTTAGTGTTTACTGGCTGTTTGCTGCTACATTTGTTCAAGCATGCTTCTGAATCTTCAAACAGCATTTCCGAGCTTTCAGCATCCCCCACCCCACCCACCCACACGCGCGTGTCGATTTTGGTCAATGAAAGAACTCTCATGGAAAACGATTTTGGTCAATGGAAGAACTCTCATGGAAAATTAGCTTTCTGACAATGATTTTTCTTATCATGTTGGAGGTATAGTTCCAAACTTCCAATAACTAGTTTTCAAATAGAATATTTTTATACAATGGAGTCAGTAAGTTAACTACATATAAATTTTTGTTACTCGATACTCCCTCTCGTGAATAATGTAAAAGTCATAAGTTACAGTTAAAAACTATAAAAATGTTCCTCATCGGTAAAGCTAGGAATTACTGTACCATCTCGGGAATTTCCTGGTGCGGTTACAGCACGCACGTGGGTCAGCGCAGCGCTCAGGAGGATCAGGCAACCTTCCCCAAGTTGAAAGAAGGAAAAGTCACGCATGGTGCTGTTCTGTGACCGATTTCGTTCAAGTGGTGCGTGTCGTTGTTCTGCAACACTCGTCTTTCTGCAAGCGTTAGAGCATCTCCAAAAGATGCCTAATAAATTCACACCTTAAATTTCTTTTTACAGATCCTAATCATAATATAAGGTCTTAAAATAATCATTCCCTCCAACAGATACCCTAAACCAGAAAAACAGTATTAGAAGCCTAGATCATCCTCTATAAGTAGAGAGCGAGATCCCATTTTTTAGGTGTGTTCTATTTTTGAGAGTCTATTTGGGAATCTGTTGGAGCTACTTTTTACCCTTCAACTCTAAAATTTAAATATTAAGAGCCATATAGAGTATCTTTTGGAGATGCTCTTAGGGCGTTTCCAACAGCTGGCTATTTAGTTAGCTAGATCTGATGTGGCAAGGAAAAAGTAGGAGAGAGAGTAGTCACTAGCGACAAGCAAATAGCTAATCTATTTCACGTAGTCCAAGAACATGAGAGAGGAGCATGTGGGTCCAACAGTATAAAATAGTCTTTGCTTTTATCTCTCACCTCCACGTCAGCTGACTATATAGCTAGTACTAGCTATTACCATTGGAGATGCCCTTAGAGCGTGCTGCGTGTGGCGGAGCTTTTTTTCCCCAATTTTCTGGGCGCTGTTTTTCCGCAGTAACCACCCGCATGCCCAGCAAGTAGCACTCTTCTTACGGGTCGTCCAGTTTAACGACTTTTTTATTATAGTTGATTTATTTTTTATTATAGTTGATAGTGATTTATTTAACATAATTAAATTTTAAAAATAAGTTAGTTCATCATAGACAATAAAGGAACATTAAAAAAGACAAAAATACCCAAAAAGTAAAAACATCAGAAAAAAAAACAAAATTAAAAAAATAGTAAATCGCTGGAAGGAGTTTACATTCCTTGACGCGCGAGTCGCGCCTCGCGACCGGTGTTGCTAAGATCGACGTGGAGACGGTCACAGGTAACACCTTCCCGTGATGCCGGATGGCAGTAGCCGAGTTCTAGGACCTTCTAGGAACGCTGTTTTCCCGTGTGGGTCCGAAAGGGTTGGTTAGCCCAAGAGCATTTGTGTCGGTGAACCCAGGTTCAGTGAACAAGAGAGATCTGATCGTGCCATCGTGTGCCCGTGGAACAGTAGACACGAAGTCACAAACACTTGCCCTGTTCTCACGTGTCCCGGTGTTCGGTGAAGGCGAGCACCGCACCTTTCGGCGAGGCCAAGCTGCGCTTCCCCTCCCCGCGGCGAGAACGTGCACCTCCCCGAGGAGCCGGACCGCTGGACGGCACGTGGCGCGCCCCCGCCCGTCGCGTCAGCTCTGACGTCGCCGTCGCGGCGAGCTTTTGCGCAACAGCTGTCGCGCTGGGCTTCGCTCGTAGGTAGTATCTGCCGCCACTGAATTCTGGACACATTTGGACCCCTAAACATCCCAAATTCCACTTTTGGCCCCCAAATCAAAAAAATTCCGTTTCTGGACCCCTCTCGACCGCGCGTTCGCGAGCTGGTGCCACGTGTCCCGGACGCGCGGTCGGGCGGCGCGGTCGCGCGGTCAGGCGGGCGGACGCGCGGTCGCGCGGGCGGGCGGCGGACGCGCGGGCGGGCGGGCGGTCGCGCGCTCGGGCGGCGCGGTCGCGCGGTCCGGCGGGCGGTCGCGCGCTCGGGCGGCGCGGTCGCGCGGCCGGCGCTGAGGGCGGGCGGTCGCGCGGCCGGCGCTGAGGGCAGGGCGGTCGCACGGTCGGGCGAAAACGCGCGGTCGGGAGGGGTCCAGAAATGGAATTTTTTTAGTTTAGAGGCTAAAAACGGAATTTAGGGTGTTTAAGGGTCCACATGTATCCAGAATTCGCCGCCACTCGCTGCACGCCTATCAGGCAGCGAAGAATCTACTTATCATCTCACTGTCCCGGGATCAAAGGTGGCGGTACGGTACAGGCACTGCAGGTGTCTCCTTTTTATCCACAAAAACCTTTTTTTTTCCTTCTTCCTTGGCATACACCGGTCGTAGACATTATTTCCTGTAGCTATTGCCACGTGGCAAAATTGCTGTCGCCACCGTCGTTACGTGTGCTATTTGATTTCAAAGCAACCGATGGAACCTTAAGATCAGGGAGTGCCATTCCTAGCAAGAAATTTGATACTTCCTAATTTTTTTTTTAAAAAAAGAGAAGAGTATAGATAGAGGAACCTACCTATCACAGATACCTGGTCCACGGAAGCTTGAAGCTTACTGCACTATTCAGCACTGTTAGAATTTATTTTAGTACTGTAAATGTTGTAAGCTTTTTGAACATAATTATATTTAAAAAATAAAAAATTACATCGTCACAAATAATACAAATAAATAAATAAAAAAAATAAAAAGTTAGAAAAGAACGAAATTAAGAAGTTAAAAACTAGAAACATAAACCAATGAAGTGAGGCCTAAAACCCGTAATTTCTAAAAAAAACCGAACTCCAGTATTAAGAAAACCTAAGAACAGTAAGTCAAACCACCGAATCCTATAAAGGTCCTTTGTTAGGTAAAATTAATGGCTCTGTGACTGATAATTTTTGCTTATGTTTTTCAAGACGATGATGAACATACTAATGCGGATGATGTACACGATTTTTAATTCAAAAAGACATTTGAAAAATTCATTTTACAAAATCATTTTATTTATTTTAATTTTTAGAGAATTTATGGCTATTGGATTTCTAATCCAATAATCATAAATTTAGATGATAGTTAAGAAAAAAATATCCAGATGATGTTTAACAAAATCCAAAAATAAAAAAACAAGATAACGGGGCGAACGCCACACCTCACAGGATAACCACCGTCGACTCCGCCAAGCCCCCGCCCCTTTCCTCTCATCCCCCCGCCCTTTCCCCGCACGAAGCCTCTTGTACTTAACCTAACCCTTCTCCGAACAAATCCCATTTCCCATTTCCAAACCAGACGAGGAAGCAAAGAAGCAAAGAGCGTGTGGGAGAGGAGGAAAGTTTGGATTTTTTTTTGGGTGATCTGGTGGTGGAGATGTTGAGCGCGGTGGCGAGGTGCTGCGGGCACTGGCCGCCTGGGGCGCCTGCCGCGGACAGCATGCTGTGGCAGACGGAGCTGCGGCCGCACGCGGCGGGGGAGTTCTCGATGGCGGCCGCGCAGGCGAACCTGTCCATGGAGGACCAGGCGCAGGTGCTCGCCTCCCCCGCTGCCACGCTCGTCGGCGTCTACGACGGCCACGGCGGCCCCGACGCCTCCCGCTTCCTCCGTTCCCGTCTCTTCCCCTATGTCCAACGTACGTATACTGTTTGCCTTCTTCTCCTTGTATCTTTCTTTTCTTAGTCGTGCGTGCGATACTGATTTTTTGGGATCCTTGCGTCCTTGGCGGTGGCGGCAAAGACAGGCTTCGCGACGGAGCAGGGGGCCATGAGCACGGAGGTGATCCGGATGGCGTTCGGCGCGGCGGAGGAGGAGTTCCTGCAGCAGGTGGAGCAGGCGTGGCCGAAGCGGCCGCGGATGGCGGCCGTGGGCTCCTGCTGCCTGCTCGGGGCCATCTCCGGGGACACGCTGTACGTGGCCAACCTCGGCGACTCTCGCGCCTTGCTCGGCCGCCGCGTGGTCGGGGGCGGGGTGGCCGTCGCTGAGCGGCTCTCCGCCGAGCATAACGCGGCGTCCGAGGAGGTGCGGCGGGAGCTCGCCGCGCTCCACCCGGACGACGGGCAGATCGTAGTGCACACCAGGGGTGCGTGGAGGGTGAAGGGGATAATTCAGGTGAGTGCGCGATGAGGAAACCCTTCCTTTCGATTAATTTGATGCGTCTCTGAGAAATTGGGGGTGAAGATCGCTGCTTGATGATAAAATTTGCAGCTTTTGGTTGCTTGGTGGTGTGTTTGCTTTAGAATTTTGGGTAGTTTGTTTGCACATTCAGATATGACATAGCAGTACTTGTAATGAAATTGTATCAGAGATTCAGAGTTCCCTTATTTATAGCGAAAAGGCATGTAGATCCCAAAACTTGAAAATTAACTTACGTCCTTGATCTTCAGTGGATGTCTAGGTAGCAAGTGAAGAAATTGCTCCCTTTTGTTGATTGTTCTGCTACCTTCGTTTTAGTTCTGCTACCTTCGTTTTAGTTAGATTGTTTTGCAGTTGACGATGCATAAGAGGTTAAAGATGTCACTATGTCAGAAATGGAAACTGACACAACAGAAAAGCTTTTCCCCACGTTTTTAGGAAACGGGCTGACCATACTTAAGATTTTTTTCCTCCATTATTTTAGAGTGAATAATGAAATGACAAATTTTAGCCTTTTCATTTCTTAATTTGCAATGATTCTTCTGCATTCAATCTTATAGTTACTTTGCATAGTATCGTTGATTCCTGGGATTGCAACCTATGCATTTGAGCTATCTCTAATAATCTTTTGAGAGCTAATGATGGAAATTGTTTGGTCATTAGCTTATGATTTATTTTTGGTTCATGCATCAGTAATCTTAGCAGAACTTATGATGCTTATTATGAAGTTTCCTAGAAGCAGAGCAAAGAGAAGTAATACGAGCTAATATTTTATTGCTGTACTATCAGGTGTCGAGATCCATTGGTGATGTTTACTTGAAGAAACCGGAGTATAGCATGGACCCCTTGTTTCGGCAAATTGGTCCCCCTATTTCATTGAATAGGCCAGCTCTTAGCGCTGAACCATCAGTTCAAGTTCGCAAGCTGAAACCAAATGACCTGTTTCTGATATTTGCTTCAGACGGTCTTTGGGAGCATCTCAGCGATGATGCTGCTGTGCAAATTGTCTTCAAGAATCCAAGAACGGTGAGTTTTGGTATAACATTAAAAACATTTGATCTTGCCATCGTGGGGGAATTTGTCCGCGTATGAATGATCTGTTAGGCAATAAAATAACACCAAGCTTATGTGAAACAATTCTTTCAGGGAATAGCAAATAGATTAGTAAGGGCTGCCTTGAAGGAAGCCACAAGGAAGAGAGAGATCAGTTTCCGTGATCTGAAGACGATACAGAGGGGGGTGAGGCGGCATTTCCATGACGACATCAGTGTCGTCGTGGTCTATCTTGACCGGCAGCGCGGGCGCCGTCACACCAGGGTCGTCGACTCGAGCAGCAACTGCACTAGTGCCCCCGTTGACATCTACTCCTCCAGCTCCGGCCAATCTGCGGAGCCTCTGCAAGCTTATCGGGGCTCTGGTTAGTACACTGGATGGCCCGCAAGCTAAGATTGGCTGTTCTTTTTAGCTTTTCAGCTTTTAATTTCTTTTAGCAATTACTATTTATTAGACTAATAAGCTATAGCCAACACCATAAACCGTAGCTCAAAAAAACATGGCCTATTTCTGGTTGGTAAATGGTAAGAGTTGCAGATCAGTAACAGGAACTGCAGTGGCATCATCGGAGAAACGCGGGATGTACATAAACAGTGTGGGTGTGTGGCATTTTGATGTCGGAGAAGATCATTTGATTTTTGGCTCATGTAATTGCAGCATTTCTTTTATTTCGTTTTTGTCGATTTTCTGCTTAACCAGCAGTTAACCCGTGCATTAGTGCGTTAGAGCGGCGAGTTAATTTAGCGGTATCAAACTGTAATGTTGTGAGACAGTTAATTACGAACAGATTTAGTGCAGACTTCAGAATAGTATACTCTAAATTTGATGCATTATTTTCCTGTAGTGACTGGAGTGAGGAGTACCTGAAAGCTGAAATTGGGTTCCCTCCCCGTGCCTATAACAACACTCAGATTATCGGGATTGACAAAACTGTCATTGAAGACAGAGAGAGTGACAGGCACCACCGTTAGTCCAAATGTCCTAGACGGTCTCTGAAAGAAAGCCCCATATCCATGCCTACCGGAAGGTCCCTTTAGAACACGGATTCTCAAGTAGAAGGCGGCTCTCTTCGTTTCTCCGTCCATAACTCTCCCTCCACTCATCCAACCAAACTGGTGCAGTTTATTCCGATTTATTTTTTTATTGTTTAATACTATAGCTGATTACTGTAGTTATTGATGGTTTTTTTTAATGTAATTAAATTTTAAAAGATTCAAAAATAAAAAACAGATTAGCCCATTATGAATACTACAAAGAAATATAAAAGACAAAAAATAAAAAAATTCAAAAATAAAAAAATCAGAAAAGGCGAAATTAAAAATTAGAAGCTAAAAACAAAAAACTGAAGCCCAAACGGGTGGTTCACACGGCTGCACCACGCATAGAGCACGGACTACTCTGATATCTCCTCTCCCAAACCTTAGAAGCCGTGGTAGGCCTTTTCTTTTCCGTTTCTAAAAGTTATTTTTTGGTTTTTCTCTTGTAACTAGCTTTAGTGTCTTTTGAGAGGGTGTTTCTAAATTTATTTTAGTACATACTGCAGCAACTGTAACTAGCTTTGGTTTTTCTCTTGTAACTAGCTTTAGTGTCTGTGATGAGAAGCTGAAAGTCCTGTTTGCTGAACGAGAGCGCGTTGGATTCCTTGAGGTCGCCAAGCTTCTCAACCCTCACTTTGTGAAGTGACAGGCCCCCTTTTCTGGAGTTGAGTTAGCCTAGATGGTAGATGTTTTCTAGTGATCGTGAGGATGCTTAGGTTGGTTCTGTTGCCCTTGAGTTTAACTCGAATTCCTAGGGTTCTATAGCGCTCTGCAGTCTGCAGACAATGTTACTGTACCTATGGCAGTAGTATTCTGGATCTCAACAACTTTAAGCTCGTATCGTATGCTTGTAGGCAGCTTGTGTATTAAGTGATGTGTTCTGGGATCTAAGCGTGCCGAGTCCACGTCACCTTCGTTGCAATGCTTATGCATCTTTGCTTTCCGGTAATATGTTTGTGAAAGTTCAAGCAGTATCACAATGCTGCTATGGACAGTACATGTGTTGATGTGTATGCATCATGCATGTGGTGCACCCCGCCAACGGCTGGTCGGTGTAGAGATGGCAACGGGTAAATACCCATCGGGTATTGCCATTCCATACCCGTACCCGCTAGGTGTAAATTTACCCGTCGGGTTACCTGTATCCGCACGCGGGTAGGAAAATTTACCCATACCCGTACCCGCGCGGGTATTACTACCCGACGGGTAACCCGTACCCGTAAGCATACCCGGTTCAACACATAAGAATATCATCAATTTAGACATTCATTAATCATACATGCCAAGCACAAAAGCGTCTAATGATCAAAATTAGTACATCACATAAACATACTTGACATGACCATATCAACATATGACAAATAAATAAACAATCAACAACAAGTAGATAATAAAATTAACATTTGAGTGGGATGTCTAGTTGTTTAATGCGGGTATTCATTACCCGCGGGTAGGCGGGTATAGATAGTATATACCCGCACCCGCCTACCCGGCGGGTAGAGGATTTCGCCCAATAACGTACCCATGGGTACATAAAATTTTCCATACCCGTCTCTTTATCGGGTAAAACTCGTCGGGTATTCGGGTATCGGATACACATTGTCATCTCTAGGTCGGTGGCGTCGGATGGAGGCCACCTCCGCTGCCGCCGGTCGACCAGGATTCAGGAGGCGTCGCTCCAGCACGCAGCAGCGCTGCAGTGGTAGTGGATGCGCCGTGTGCACACCGATCGTGTGGCCTAATTGGCCAACGCAACCCAATGCAAGTCCCTACTCAGCTGCTCTGCTCCTGCGGTCCTGTCAAATCCGGCGATCTTTTCTCTCTCGCGAAATGAAATCCAGCGGGCTGCCTGCCGGCGATCTTTTCTCTCTCGCGAAATGAAATGCAGCGGGCTGTCGGATACAGCAGCTGAGCAACCTGTTCGAGGTCCAAGCCTAGGTTCATCAGGGCTGGGAAGATCTGGCTCAATACAAATTGGGCGAGTTTAGAGTGGTCCGAAGCTAACTCGGACCTATATTCACTGTTCGGACTGCTAAGCCTACGAAGGACGAACTTGTAGCAGTGACTGGCGTACACAATTCGAGGGAGAGTGTAAATGTGGTAACACATGTAGTGGTATTCCTGATCTCCGTTCCTGAGTCTTGACGCCAACCAGGTATACAAAGTACACGAATTGGAAATTCGAGGCAGGGTATAGTTCCGGCACACGATTCGAGCCCAGTTGCGGAGGGGGAGCGGAGGGGGAGGCGGCGAGGGAGGGGGCGGCGGGGAGGGAGCGGAGGGAGGAGCGGCGGGGGAGGGGGAGCCGGCGGGGGAGGGGGAGCCGGCGGGGGGAGAGGCGCGGGAGGCGGTGGGCGAGGAGGAGGGAGAGGAAGGGGAGCGGGGAGAAGAGGGAGAGGAGCGGGGAGGCCGGCGGCGAAGAGGGAGGCGGACGGGGCGGCGTAGGAGGAGAGAAGGTGAGGGAGGGGGGTATTTTTGTCTAAAATGCTAAATCCCGAAGAAAAATGAATCTTTCGATGGTAATTTTTGGAACTCCGTTTTTTTAGTGGTATTTTCTGAAAGAGGTGACCTTTCAATGCTACTGAACAAATTTTCCCTACTATTATTGTATATTAGCCTTGTGATAACAATGTTAGTGTGCTGTAATAAACTGTTGGCTTGGCAGAGATGATTAATCGATCGTGCATGCTTATTAGGAGTGATGATATACATTAGTTAAGTTTGCTTGCTTGCCCAAATATTTTGCAATTCTCTTAGTTTGGTGTAAAGTAAGAACTAAGAAGGCATGAAACATATATTTCTTGTGTGAGCCTAATTTCAGGGGGCGTGATAGAGACATGCGATGCTCGTCGGTGCATCTGCACCGGGCCTACTCCAGTCTTTCAGTTAGTGAAAGTAGTACAAACCGAATGGGACGTCTCATAAGCAGCTCAATTGGAGCGAATACGAACGGATCACTCATTTTATATTTTATTCTATATCAGTTTTTTAAAGTTAGAGTTAAATACGGATAATATTATATACATATTTTTCTATTTCGTATTTGTTCTATAAACCTTCGGACGATCGATCGGATAAAAATTATCCGTTTCTTTATACAGGACATTAGACACTATGGCACAATCAAAGCAAACACGGAGAAACTAATCGCCGAGATATCGAAGGAAGAGCACTCAATATTCTCACCTATTTATATATGACAATCCACCTAATATGTTATCCCTCCCACAGAAGTCCCACGCGCCCGCCCCCCCCCCCCACCTTCCTCCCACAGAAGTCCCACACGCCCGGCTCCCCCACCTCCCTCCCACAGAAGTCCCACACGCCCAGCTCCCCCACCTCCCTCCCACAGAAGTCCCACACGCCCGACTTCCCCACCGCCCCCTCCCGGCCTCCCCCATCGCCCCTCCCCCGCCGTTCAAGTGCCCGGCTCCCCCGCCGCTCCTTCGCCCGCTGCCGCCCCCTCCCCTGCCACTCCTTCGCCCGCTGCTGCCCCCTCCCCCGGTGCCTCCGCCCCTCCCCCACCGCCACCTCCCCTGCCGCTCCTTCGCCCGCTGCTGCCCCCTCCCCCGGTGCCCCATTCCCCGGTGCCTCCGCCCCACCCCCTCCCCCACCACCCCTCCCCCGCGCGCTCCTTCGTGCTCCGCCGCGTGTTCCTCCTCCGCGCCGCCCGTGCCTGCTCAAGTTTCTCTGCTCCCTCGTGCTCCGCCGCGTCCTCCGCTGTGCCGCCCGTGCCCACCGTGCCGCCCGTGCTCGCCGTGTCGTGCCACCCAATGGGCCAGTTTTTTAGGCCCGGCACAGCCCGCCACATGTCAGGCTGTGCCAGGCTGGCCATGCTTCGGGCTGGCCCAAAAAAAGCACAGCTCAAATCCCAGTATTCTGGATCCCAACAACTTTAAGCTCGTATCGTATGCTTGTAGGCAGCTTGCGTATTAAGTGATGTGTTCTGGGATCTAAGCGTGCCGAGTCCACGTCACTTTCGTTGCAATGCTAATGTATCTTTGCTTTCCAGTAATATGTTTGTGAAAGTTCAAGCAGTATCACAATGCTGCTATGGACAGTACATGTGTATGCATCATGCATGTGGTGCACCACGCCAACGGCTGGTCAGTGGCAGGGGCGGAGCCACACCCTAGACGTCTAGAGTAAACTTTAGTTTAAGTGTGAAAAAATATTTAGTGTACAATTTAATTAAATTCAGTCTAGTCTGAGTAATATTTTCTTGATTCAGTTCAGATAATCTAAATCATTAGCCTGATGTGTAACTAAATTTTATTTTAGCTCTGATCGGTAGCATCGGATGGAGGCCACCTCCGCCTGCCGCGGGTCGACCAGGATCAGGAGGCGTCACTCCAGCACGCAGAAGCGCTGCGGTGGTAGTGGATGCGCCGTGTCCCGTGTGCACACCGATCCTATGGCCTGATTGACCAACGCAACCCAATGCAGTCCCTACTCAGCTGCCCTGCTCCTGCGGTGGGGCCTGTTCTTTTCCTCCGAAGCCAGTGGCTTTTGGCTTTTGCTACAGTACCTAACTTTCAAACGGAGTATTTTCTCAAGACGGGGTCTACAAGTTAAACGATGTACACGTTAAAAGCCCAACATCTGTACCATCTAAAATCGCAAGTGAGTATCTATCTCTTCATAATCTGTACCGTAAATAACCAAAATTCAAAAATTTCAGTCAAAAGCCATAAGCCGCAGCCGTTGCCAAACAGGCCCAGCCGTTGCCGCGATTTTTTCTCTCTCTCTCGAAATGAAATCTAGCGAGTTGTTCCAGGTCCAAGCCTAGGTTCATCAGGGCTGGGAAGATCTGGCTCAATACAAATTGGGCCAGTTTAGAGTGGTCCGAAGCTAACTCGGACCTATATTCACTGTTCGGACTGCTAAGCCTACGAAGGACGAACTTATGGCAGTGACTGGCGTACACAATTCGAGGGAGAGTGTAAATGTGGTAACACATGTAGTAGTATTCCAGATCTCCGTTCCTGAGTCTTGACGCCAACCAGGTATACAAAGTACACGAATTGGCAATTCGAGGCAGGGTATAGTTCCGGCACACGATTCGAGCCCATTCCTAGGTGGTGATCGGTTCGGTTGAAAGCCTCATGGCTTATGGCTGAAAATACTATAGCTAACTGAAAAAAGCACTGTAGCTGACAGAGGCTTATTTACCATAATTAAATTTAAAAAAATTTAAAAATAGAAAAAACATATTAGCCCATCACGTATAATGTAAACAAATACGAGGAAAAAAAGAACCGGTAAAAAAACTCAAAAAAAGTCAAAAGTTCAGAAAAAGACGAAATTTATGAATAGTGCAAAAATAAGCTGAAGCCAGAAGCTGAAGCCATATTGATCAGGGTAGTGCTACCACCACCATAGGCACCATAAATCCCAATAGTTCAGCTTTTTATTTTTCAGTGGATTTTGTGAATAGTTTCTCTAAGCAATTATTATTTATTACACTAATAAACTGTAACTAAAAAAGATATGGCCCTGATCAATATGGCTTCAGCTTATTTTTGCACTATTCATAAATTTTGTCTTTTTCTGAACTTTTGACTTTTTTTTGAGTTTTTTTACCGGTTCTTTTTTTCCTCGTATTTGTTTACATTATACGTGATGGGCTAATATGTTTTTTCTATTTTTAAATTTTTTAAATTTAATTATGGTAAATAAGCCTCTGTCAGCTACAGTGCTTTTTTCAGTCAGCTACAATGTTTTCAGCCATAAGACATGAGACTTTCAGCCAAACCGATCACCACCATAAGCTATGATCAAAAGAACACCCGATGAAACTTCGAGCTCCGCGTTGGTGCATGTAGATGTGCATGGGATGCCTGCTCCTTGGGTACGTGCGGAACTGTGGATCAGCACCAGCCGTGCATACCAGTCGGCGTCTTGTCTCCCCACGGCCACGGCTATGGCCAGGGGCGGATCAGCGGTGGGTCAGTGGGACGTCAGCTCCTCTGCCGTCGGTCGGTTATGTATATCTTTCTTATCTCTCATAACTCCACACTAACCATATAAATAATTTTGTATGATGAAACCTCTCTTAAAAATGTCTTTACATGATAAAGAAAATTGTATTTGTAGTGATGATTACAAGCCACAACGACATCTTGGCTCTTGGTGTGGAGCCTCTCTTCCTCTCGTGTCTACAAATCTATCGTAGACGACAATTTAGTATTCAACAAACTGGTTAGTAAATCCTATTAACCCTCCTAAATTTTGATACTAGATCCACCACTGGGCTACCCAAGGGGACGAGGGAAGCCGCGTCCTCGCGCGTCAACCACCAGCGTGCGCCGGTGCACGCCGCATGCGGATCCCACCGCGACGACCTCATCACGTCCTCGTCTCGTCGCCAGAGCCTAAGCGCCCGTGCCGGGCCACAGATTCGGTCGCTCGCTCGCATGTGCGGCCTCTGCGATCCAAACGAGCCGAACAGCGGAAATCAACAGCCTGATGATCCACTGCAGTTGCAATTTGCATTTGGGGAGTAAGAAAAAAAGAAAGAACGTCTCTCTGACAAAAAGGCGATTTGAAGTCGCTGAGCACAGGTCGAGCTGGTGGTTGTTTTCTCCCTCTAGTTTCGGTCGTATGGAATTCGAACGTATCCCACACAGAAAAGATGCTTTCACTCTGCCCCGCTCGTTTAGGTTTGACTTATGGCTTTTGGTTTATTTTTCACTATTTGTAAATTTTATCTTTTTCTGATTTTTTATTTTTTTTAGCCTTTTACCAGTTCTATTTTGTATTCATTTACATTATACGTGCTGAACTAACTGTTTTTTCTATTTTTAAATTTTTTAAATTTAATCATATGAAATAAGTCACTATCAACTACCACAAAAACTTATAACTTGTAAGCCCACAAAAATTCACCCAAGGAAGCACCAAGACGCCTTGTAACAGCTGCTTAGTAAAGTTCGTACTACAAATGAGTCGAGGCTGCGTGTAAAGTTAGTACGACAAATGAGTCGAGGCTGCGTACTTGCCTTGTAAGGATGGCATGTTTCTTTAACTTTTACGTGCTCTCATCATCGGTTCGTGCGCCTGCACCGGCGTGGTTCCTACCTTTTCTGCTGCGACTCTTGTACGCCACTTCTTTATTTTGGGCTACAGTTGGTTGTTTTTATATATGGTTTATAATAATTTTTATCTATAATTTTTAAGATAATAATAGATAACGAAGTCACTTATATAAACGACGTATTTAATTTTAAACTTAAAAAAGGCTGTTTTGGAAAATGGTTTTGAAAAATCATTTGAAAAAACCATATATTTATTTTAGCTTACGAAGAAACTAAAAAAAGTAAAAAAAAACTAAAAGGAACATTGGCACAAGCTCACTGTTTCGCAAAATGTTAGAGGCTTGATTAGATACGCGTCGGCAGGCTGGGTGCCCGCACTGGCACCTGCTAAGGGCATCTATAGTGTATGAAAGTAGAGGGTCTTAAGCCACCTTAAAGTCAACCTTATACATTACAGGGGTGACCTTAAACAGGCTATAAGTAAAAAAGACTTAAGGTTGGTCCTCAAGCTAAAGACCTGGCCACAAGCATTAAAATACAAATTTTCTTTATCTACCAAGTGGGACCGTCTTAAGACCTCTTGGGTTATATACACTATAGAATCAACCTTAAGGTTTATATAGAATCTACCTTAAGGCATTTTGGATTATATACACTACAGATACCCTAACACTGGAAGCAGCGGCTGTGCTGCGTCCAATTGGTGGCACTGACGTAACTTGTGGGCAATGCATCAGTGCATGCATGTAAAAATCAGGGATGCACGTACTGTAACTTCTGGAACTGCTTCAGTACCACTGGTTCTACAAGTCGAACAGAGATGTTTTTTTCCTAAAGGATTAAGCCATCGCTCATTTTAATTTAAACTTCTGACTTCTAACTTATTTTTTACTATTTCTAAATTTTATTTTATTTTGGCTTTTTAGCTTTTTAAAGTTTTTTCTATATTCGTTTGCGTTGTTTGTGATGGGTTAATATTTTTTTATTTTTAAATTTAATTATGTTAAATAAACTATCATCAGTCATAATAAAATATCAGTTATAAATCAGTTTATTTCAGTCTAACTGAACGACATCTATTTAAGATGTTTTTTAAGGACGGTACCAATAGAATGCCTGAATGTAGTCAGCTCGGCGTACGCGAAAACATTGTATCCGTTTACCTGACGATGATATAGTGATAGGGTCGGTGAGGGACGTGTGTGGCCTTGCGCTAGCTATAGCTCCCGGCGGTCGTACTCCACACTTGGCATTCATGAGCCATGATGATCCACCCATCCCCTACTCGAGACACCGGAGGTTACGGGCGCGTTTGGTTGGCGGATGAGTTGATACAGGTTGTATGCGCGTGGTCAGGCTGAGGAGTGAAGCTCCTTAGTCACGTTCCTCCTCAGCCTAGCTCCAGTTGTTTTTTTGTATCTGCTCGTGCAGACTCTCTCCTCTCCGCAGCCAACCAAACACCATCTCCCTGCATGCGCGGGTGCGAACCACCCCGCATGCAGGCAACCAAACGCGTCCTACATGCATGCACGCATGATACGCTCCTCCCCCCTCAACTGAGCCGTTTCGTACTCTGCCCGTGGCCATTAGCTCCTCCAAGCACCCGCTGTTTTATCTCTCTCTTCTTCAGTTCAGTACAAAAAACATTAGCTCGGCCTACATTGTTAAACTTAGTGATCCTTTGATTACGACTTTAGTTTTTGGGTTATTCGTACGAGAGATTATAGAGTAACAGAAATTTACGTGTGATTTTTACCAATATTAATGAAGTTGGTACAATATGTACTACAATTAACTAGGATACTCTATCTTAAAAAAATAATTCGTTTAAAAGCTAGTTACTGTAGAAAAGTCAAAAGTTAAAGCCAAAAACTGAAAAAGAATATATCATAGTTTTTTTCCATTTTGCTTATGTGTTTAGTAAGGACTTGTTTGAAACGAATAAATTTAGGAAAATCCCGGTCCAAAACCAGGCCTAAGCACAGTAAATCTGATAGCAAACAATTTTTGTTGGTACGCGACTTCACCAGTGGTATGGTCGAGTGCGAGCATCTAACAATGACCTCACATAAAGAAAGGTCTGCCTCTTGGATGACAGCTCACAGCTCATCAGTACATCACCATGCCCTGCAGCCCTAGTCTCTCACTACTGTGTGTGTGCTATTAACACAGTACAGGCCGCAGGGAACAAAATAGCTTTTCTTCTTTCTTTTTTTTTTTTGAAAAAGAAAGAACACCCCCAAAGCAAAGAATTTCTAGATAGCCCCAAATACCCTCTCCTAGCTTGACCCGCTGAAATCTGAATATAAGCTCTGGTCCTATAAATGAACCCAAAACCCCAAAGGCACCAGCTCACTCTAGCTGTCTCCCAACACCCAGTCTCAAGCTCACACAAAGTAGCAACAGTGTTAGTACCAGCACCTCAAGCACAATGAAGTTTCACGCCACCACCAATCTGGCTCTCCTCCTCTTCCTCCTCCTCTTGGCCTCCTCTTCCCTCCAGGTCTCCATGGCTGGATCAGGTTGCTAATTTACAAGCATTTTCCAGATAAACGCTGTGTTACATGCCATGCGTATGATGAAGTACTGATTTCTTGCCTAATATCAGCATGCATGGTTAAATCTTTGCTTGTTCTTTGCTTTTGCTACTGTACTAGAGTTCTGCGACGGCAAGTGCAAGGTGAGGTGCTCCAAGGCGAGCCGGCACGACGACTGCCTCAAGTACTGCGGGATATGCTGCGCGAGCTGCAACTGCGTGCCGTCGGGGACGGCCGGGAACAAGGACGAGTGCCCCTGCTACCGCGACATGACCACCGGGGAAGGCAAGCGAAAGAGGCCCAAGTGCCCATGATTTATCACCCCTGAAACATACACCTGAACATATGCATGCATGTATATCATGTGTATTGCAGGCATATAGATTATACATGCATGTGTATCATGATCTACCATGAATGCATGCGTATTATGTGTGTGGACTCGATCTCTATGTCCTGCTAGGCATCTCAAGTTTCTGGGGCTTACTTTAGCTGCTATGTACATGACCGGATATGTTACTATGTATATTAGCCTTGTGATAATAATGTTGTGTGCTGTAATAAACTGTTGGCTTGGCAGAGATGATTAATCGATCGTGCATGCTTATTAGGAGTGATGATATACATTAGTTTGCTTGCTTGCCCAAATATTTTGCAATTCTCTTAGTTTGGTGTAAAGTAAGAACTAATAAGGCATGAAACATATATTTTTGTGTGAGCCTAATTTCAGGGAGCGTGATAGAGACACGCGATGTTCGTCGGTGCATTTGCACCGGGCCTACTCCAGTCTTTCAGTTACTGAAAGTAGTACAGACTGAATGGGACGTCTCATAAGCAGTTCAATTGGAGCGAATACGAACGGATCACTCATTTTATATTTTATTCTATGTCTTTTTTTAAGTTGAAATCACATACCGATAATATTAGATATCTATTTTTTATTCGTTCTATAAGCTTTTAGACGGTCGGTCGGACGAAAATTATCTGTTTTTTTTATGTAGGACTATGGACAATGACTATGGACAATATGATACAATCAGAGTGAACATGGAGAGATTAACCGTCAAGATATCGAAGAAAGATCACTCAGTATTCTCATCTGTTTATATATGACAATCCACCTAATATGTTATCTTGTTTCAGTTACAACACTTTCTCATATCATTTGGCATATGAATATATACGAACACATATCACTCATCTCATATCATATTTCATATTGTTTTCCTCAGAGTCGGACATGGATAGTATCATATATCCATTTACCTCTTTTATATTTATTTCGCAAATCTTTGATTGATTGGTCAGACAAAAATTATCCGCGCTTACGCATCAGTGATTTATTTCTCTCACAAGCCCCACTCAACTGCACAATTAATTGTCGAGTTGAAGCCTTTGCCGAGTTTGTCGCATTGACGCATTCCATGTTGCCATGCAGAGCACTGGAAGCTCGAAGTGGAAAAAAATGTGGGATCCGGTGTTGATTGTTCCCGTTTGTCCACCTGCCAGTGACAGAGTCCAGTTCCTAGAAATTTTACTGTCAAATATCAGCAAGATCATATATAACCCTATTTCTCAGTTCTTCTGTTACTGATCACCTTGAACAATTGCATTAGACAGGGTTAAAATTTTACAGATATGGTTGAGAGAATCTGATCTGAAATTGGCAGCTATGTTTTGCCACACTTCAGGCTTTTGGTGTACCAAGGCCAAATGACCTGTACGTTCTAGGTCCCAACTTGGTCTCTTGTGTTACTAAAAGATTGCTACTTGCACCCAAAAGAAACAAACTTTCTAGATAGTTAAAATAATTTTACAGTACACCGCTGCTAGGCGCAAGTTGTTTGTAAAAAAAAAACCCCGAGGTGAGCTCTATTAACCTCTTGAGACTTGCTGTCGACTGGCTAGCATAGGTTTCTAACAAGTTACTGGTAAGCACATGCATTCCAACTATTTTAGCAGTGGGGAATTTTGAGGAATCCTCAATTTTTCCCTTAGCAATGAAGAAAAAAAAAGAAGACGATCTTATCATGCAACCACAGAAGTTCAGTGGCCAGCATTTTTCCACCAACTTTTTTGTTGTTCCTATTACACATATTGCTCTCAATAAAAACTGCACCAGATACTTCCTGGCCTGGAGTGCTTCTCAGGGCTTTCCAGATCGGGTTACATCAGGCCCTGGTTTTGCACCTCAAAGCGTTAATCTGGTCGGCCCCTTTGGCCCCCATAGTCTACAGACAAGTAATGAACAAGGTAGTGGACACAAGGAACACTAGCCCAAAGCAAAATCTGAACATGATATAAACTAAAGATCTGAACAAGAATGACCCCCCCCCCCCCCCCCCTTTTCCTCAACTTCTGACTGCACTTATGTGCAACAGATAACTCAAACCCGTCGTACAACTATTTCACTAGAACAATAGATTACAAAAGGAGACTACCAAAATTGAGCTCAAACTAACAGGATACATCAGTCCAGTAACGACTAGGGGTAATGAGCAACACGGAAAGAAAAATACAAAAAGGCAATCACTTCAGAAGTATTTCAGCAATCTGCACAGCATTCAGTGCAGCACCTTTACGAATCTGATCTCCACAGACAAATATGTCCAACCTGCCAATGTGTAACTGATTAGTTTCCAGTATAAAGGTCCATTTTTCGATGCAAGCAATGCAAAACAAACAAATGTGCTAATGATCATAATTGTAACTGTTTAAAAGGATTATACCCTCTGTTATCATCTTGCAACAACTGCTACTTCATCTTTATCGGATACCTGAAAAATGGAGGATTACTTCTCAGATGCAAAAGTCATATGCTCCACTTTTCTAAAGAACACTACAACAGTGCAGCTCTGCGGATGAATCGAGTGTGCATAATGATCATAAATAATAGTATCCGTTCCAGATCTTTAAAAGATACATGATTCTTATCGATGAAATGGGCATGAATAAAAACGATGAAATTTCCAGTTATAAGATGCTAATAATTAGAAAACCAAATGCCCGATTACCTCCAGAGGCGTAGCGAAGTGATTGGAAGCACGGTCATCAATAATGGTAACACCAGGAGCTGCGCTCAAGATTTCTCTTGCAGTATCCTAGTATATATGCAAACAATTTCAGAATTTGGACAAGTACTAAACCATAAAAAGTAACCAACAGAGGCCTCCACTAGTCAAGTGTGTTCTAATGTCCTTTGCATGGAGGAATATAAACCATTCTCAGAGAAATAAAATGACTAACCTACCCATTGATGCCGAAGAGGCAGATCCCACTAGTAAGGAATAATCCTATTAGTGTAAACAACGACAAAGAGAAAATGTAGACCCAATAAACATACTCCTACCCAACCACACAAGGTTCTAAGATTGTCACAAACAAGAAGGAAATCTTTATGCTAACCAGCACATAACATAAAAAATATATTTTATGCTAACCTCATCAAGTGGCTTTTCAAACTGTAGATTCACACCTTCAGCATGCGCACGCATCACAGGAACCCGTATGCAGGTTGCAGTTACTTTCACATCCTTGTCATTCTAGGAATGGGGCAGAATAAAGTTAGGAGGACATTCCTGTTTGCTCAAAGTGTCAAGTTTAAGAGAGAAGTTTGATGGAGAGTAATGCAAAGACTTTCTAGGACAATGGTCAGGCTTTCACTTAACCAGATTTTTTTGGTCTCCTTCACCATTTTCATCTCCTCCTCATTATACCCATTTTCAAGGATTGGTGCATTATGTGAAAATATGTTAAAAGCATACTGCAGAAGGAAAAACACATTCAGCATGAAAGGATGACGTAAAAAAAACTGAATTGTGTTCATGATATTACAGAGTTACAACCTGTTGGTTGAAAATATTGCATGTTGGTGACTTCCCTTCCAAGACCTAAATAAAGTGTAAAACGTTGATCATGTAACTGAATTAGTACCATAACTGGAAAGAGCAGCATAGTAAGGGAAAAAATGTTTAACCTCTTGAGTCTAAAGTTTTGAGTTCTTCCATGGCGCAGCACCAGCACCACTTGCTGCTTGATACGTGCTGTTTACCAGAGTAAACCAGCAAGCTTGAGTAAGACACTCCCGCTGTTTACCAGAGTAAACTGGTAGCTCGCTCTCTTACCATGTTGCACTGTGGCAGTACAGAACGAACGGTTGGTGGGAGCTGGGAAACGTTTAAGGCCCCGTTTGGCACAGCTCCACCACCAGCTCCTTGGAGCTGTTTTGTGCCAAACGGGGTAAAACAAAATAGCTCCACCCAAGAAGTTCCTTAAAACCTGCTGAGACAAAAGTAGCTCCACCTAAGGAGCTGAAAAAGTAGCTTCACCCGGCTCCACTTGTGAAGTAAAAACAAATAGCTCCACTTATGAAGTGGAGCCGTGCCAAAC
The DNA here is from genome assembly GCA_017311315.1 of Dendrocalamus latiflorus. Classification (NCBI taxonomy): domain Eukaryota; kingdom Viridiplantae; phylum Streptophyta; class Magnoliopsida; order Poales; family Poaceae; genus Dendrocalamus; species Dendrocalamus latiflorus. The sequence continues at coordinate 50,496,571 of CM029612.1, read as the reverse complement.
GGGGCCTAAGTTACGGCCAAAGCCGTATGCGTGAAACGGCATGCGACGCGCCAATCTTGCCCACCGCGTGAAGCAGCGAGGCTTCCCGCTGCAGCTCCTCGGCGCCGTGCCGCTGTCCACGCGAGCGAAACGCCCGGCCAGCGCGCACTGAGAGCAGTGGCGTAGCCAGGATTTGTAGCTATGGTGGTCCATTGTCTAAAATTTATTTAACCGCTATAAATTTAACATGTCGGTACACAAGTATATGAATTACGAAATGCAATTAAGGGAAAAAGGACATACGAACTTCATAAAATAGACGAATATAGCTTCCTTAATATAGAATTGAAATATTACATACCCATAGTAGTTGAAGAACAGTAGTCACTACTTCTTCTTCTTGTCAGGATATAAAAAGAACATCACATTAATTTTATATTAGAACATTAAATACATTCTATATTTATGGACAAAGCTATTTAAAAAATACATTTTATAAAGGAGTAGATCAGAAGAGTTTGCTTGCATGGGTAACTTCCTGAAAGCCGCATTTGGAGCAAACGCAAGCTAAGACAACAAATACCTACCTCGGTAAATTTACGAGACCGTTTACACCGACTTCTGTTCACAGAAGAAAAAAGATAATATAAATATTTAACTTTCTAAAATAATTTCTCTATTTCTCTCATCCTGAAAATAAGTTATGGGACACAGACATATCACTACCTCACTCTTCTCGCTCCTGTCTCGCACACGCATCTCTTTTTTATTTTCCCCACCACTCGTATCCTCCCACTAAAAGCTTTTTTTTAGTCCTTACTATTTATTTTAGCTAAAAACCATCAACTGTCGTTCAATATGAACATGCCAAGCTAGTCATCGATTTTATTGTACATCTAGATGCCAAGCTAGCCAACGATTTTACTGTACATCTAGATTCTCAAGTTGCGTGTCATTAGCTTGACACATATAGAGCAAATTAAATGATTTAGCGGGAGGTAAAATGTAGCTGTGATTCAACAAATTTTTGCATTATGATCAAATACATGAAGGCCTCATTATCCGAGCGCAGGGTGGTCCGCGGCCCACACGGACCACCCTGTAGCTCCGCCAGTGACTGAGAGTGAGTGAAGAACTCTTGGTTTTGAGCGGCTGCTGGTTGTCACTTCTGACTGTTGGTTGATATTGCATTATAATAGATGCTAGCTTTTTTTTTTGAGTTATTCAATTAAAGAAGAAACACTATTATATTTTTATAAATAATGCAAAGGGGAAAAAACAAAGAAGCAAAAAAAAATCAAAATTAAAAAACCAACACGTTCTAGGTAACTTACAAAAACTAAAAATCAAAAGCCGCCGGAGCTCCTTAGAGCTGGGCCTTGATTTTGTGGAGTTGTGGCCTTGTAGAAATACGTGCATCCAGTGGACTACGGTGTATTCGGCTTGAAGCGTGATTGGAATTTGGGCCTGCAGTCCTGCACGGCTCCAACTCAAGAATCTTGAGACTAAAAAACATGTTGGCCCAAAAGCGTAGTTAAACAGAAATTCTTTCTTCCTTTGTTTTCCTGCTTAGAATACACATGTAGATAAATGCATGGAATATTCAAACAGCACCTGCACATGTAAACCGTCCAGACAACACCTGCACATGTAGACCCGTACGTAGGTTAGGTCCTCTTGAATATTTCATGCATTTATGTAGGTACATATATATGCCAGTTGATTGCGGTCACCGCACGACTCGCATGAACAGTGCAGTCGTGCGGTCGGCGACCGCACGACTGCCACATGTCGCTGTCAAATTAAACGTGCGATCGGGAGGGGGGCTAGAAACGGAATTGCGGTGCTCCGAGAGCTAGATTTGGTATTTACGTACTACAGGGGTCTATTTTTGACTAAAATTCGAACTAGATGGCTATTCTATGGCAGCATTTAACTGAGATCAGTCTTATGTCTTTGGACATGAAGAAATTGACTTATTACCAATCAATTGATAATGAAAAAGCTAACACAGTGATAACTGACGAATGGCTAACTTTGCTTTTGCAGCAAGGAAGAAGCAAAAGATGAAAAAGAAGATCGAGGTTACTTAAAAAGAAGAAGATCGAAGCACTCAGCGTGCACAAAGCCATGATCATCGTGTCAGTGTATACCTCTGGCTCTGTTTTTTGCAAGGAGAGCAGCACGCCAATCATTCCCTTTTTCTCGCTCTCGCTCCCGTCGTCTAGCCTCCGCCGGTCCATGTCGACGAGCCGCCGCAGGAACGCGTTCCTCATGTTGGCCGCAGGCCACGATCGTTTTCCTCACTCCGAACACGTCGGGCCACCGCAGCATCGGCAGGTTGTCCCACATGTTGGCCGCGCCAAGCAGCGGCAAGATCTCGTCCAGCGTCTTCTTGAACTCTGGGCCTCCCTCGACATGGCCGTGTCCGTGTCCGCCTCGAGACGTCTTCGTTTGCGCGATGGTCTCCATCAGGGCGCTAAGGGAGACCTCGAACAGTATCCGTTTCAGCTCTACCAGCGCGGCGCCGCCCGCGGCGGCGCGTGACAGCCGGCGCGCCATCGCGCAAACCTCGGTGGAGATGTCGCCAGACATGCAGTTCACGCGGTGCGCGGAGAGCAGCTGCACCGTGGCGACGCGGCAGAGGTTGCGCCAGTACGGGCCGTAGCCCGTTGGTGGAGCCAGGATTTTGTCAATAGGAATGCAAACGTAAGACACATCAGTAATTATAAGTAATATAGAGTAATTATAGATATAACAAATCTTCCTCAGCCTAACGAATCATGAACTTAAAGCAATACAAAAACTACTACTAGTCTTAGGAAGACTCACATTAAGAAGTGAAGTTACCTATATAACACTGAAGTACTGAACTAAAGAAAGAAATAACCTACAATATTGATAGATTCCCCTTTGGTTAGCCTTTAGGAACCTCAAATGATAAATATTTGCTCTGTTCTCTATCAAGATCAGTAATCAGGTACCAATTTACCATAGATTCACTGGTATTCTGATAATCAGCCACCTCTACATGATTTGTACAGTAAAGGATAAAGACAACATATGTTCTTCAAAAATGAGTTAGCACCTGATGATTCACCTTCACCATGTGCCTTCCTAGTTCCTAACTATGAGCAGCATTGATGGTATGATTATGCCACAAACACATACGACTATAGCGTCCAATATCAAGATTGAACTAAATGTGAATTCGTTTCTTCAGCTTTAACATATTTTAAATAAAAATATAATGCTACCTAATGATGAAAATATATATTTGCACAACTATACAAGAGGGGTCGCATCAACACTACGAGCTCGTGGTTGGGGTCCACCTAAAGGAAAGCCAACCAGCATGTCAAGATCAAGTCGACGTATTTCCCAACTCTTCCTCAAGGTCATCGTATCACTTTTGGTCCAAGTCAAGCAAGAGTTCAAGTTGAATACGTTATACAATCCAATTCGGCCTCCAAATCAATTCGGATTCAGCCTGATAGGTCCAACTTCAAACATGTATAACTTCCATACACGGAGTTTATTTGAGGTCCACGAGTACTTGTTGGAAAGCTTTTCTCAATCTCTTTCCACAGATCTAGCCTCACCTCCAAATTCCTTCTGTGCGCACCCGTAATCATTAAAAGAAGAGGTTGCATCACCTGTTTAGGTCAAATTGGGCATTGTAAAGTTTGGACCCAAGGGGAAGGCGATCCCTTTTGGCCCGTACTATTTATGGCTATACTATTCACATAAACAGTACTGTAAATAATACCACCTCTTATTTTTTTAATTTTATATGGTTTTCCCTCCCCTATTTAAGGAGCTCGTACCCCTAGTTTCCTTATATTTCGTTTATGTTTAGTTTGCCTTCGTTGCAACTTGTATCTTCTGTGTATGTCAACTAGACCACTTGGTCAAGATCCTTATTTAGAATCCCATCTTATCAATAATTCATACATATTTATAATTTCAGATTACTTGTTATCTTGTTATTGCTTGTTCTTTGTTTGCATACAGGAATAGACCTTCGTAGTTAGCTCAACCGCGCTCTTGGCACGATTGATAATTACTCGGAGTGTGGTTTAGCAATTGCTTGGTATTCTGGTCGTGACCGGTTAGAAGACTATATCGTCAAAGTCGTTCTCCTTCAAATAAAAGTTATCATCCTATCGGAAGATTGGAACCCCATTGCCTCATCAGGTGGTATCAGATCTAAAGTTTACCGATAGGATTTCTTGTATCACTAGTTAGTAGATTGGCCTTTATTTTCCATAGTCCAGAAAATTTTCCCTACAAAAGAATTAATTTCCGCTGTCCAAACCTCGTTTGTACGTTTCAATCTATTAGTTTCGATTTGCTAAATTAAATTTCCATTCGTTTTAGCTTTGTCTAGTTGCTGGTTATATCTTTGGTCCCATAAAACTCCAAAAAAAATCTCACATCCAAAACCATCAACAACACATCAAATCCTAAATCTCAATTTCGGCCAGAAGACTCACTTTTCTGAAGCCACCACAAAAAAACTCCATAACTTTTGATTCCGTGACCCTTTTCGGGTAAGACCACCGCCATTAGATTCAAAACTTCATTCACCATCTGCCTATAAAATTTGGCTTCATTCTAGTAAGGCAGTTAGAAGATATCTGCGGTGAAAATTGACCTAAATTTCTGTTTTATATCTGCAATAGTCAGTAATTGTGACTTTTGTGCGATTTTTTGTCGGTTTCTAGAAGTTAGCCCCAAAAGACAAATTGTAGAAAAAATCCATCAGGAAACAAAGAAAAAAGAATCATTGAAAAAGAGGCAACCGAAAAAAGTTCCAGCCAAAATACCGACGCCTTGTCCAGTGGACAGAAATCTGCCATTCTTAGATTTGGGGTCAATAGTTGTGCTTTTCACTCCAAATTGCATTCCATTGAATTATCTCATGTCTACCACTCCTATAATTTGTTATACACTTGTTCTATCTTTCATCCATCTTTTGTTGATTGGCAACATAGGCTTAATAATAGTATGAACTATAATTCAATTCTATGCAATTTTATGAAATTAACTGATTGTTCTCTATTGCTACATATCTAGCCTTCCAAGCTATATTTTCTATAAATTGAACAGATCACGTTGAACCGGCCCTTACAATCGCTTTACTCATCACTTGAGTCAAGTTTATCACGAATCATCCACCGGTTGCACCACTTGTTTGCGTTGATAAGAACTTGCTAGAGCTTGGTAATAGCTTGAGTGTGAGCGACTTTGAGCCTCCAGATCCTAGTAGTTGATAGGAACATATATTTGTGATTTATTTCCTTTTTTTTACTAATAATGATAGGCTTAAGAAAATGGGTAAATTATGATGACATCGCGAGCAGATTTGAACTCAAAGGGAAACAACTACCAGTATATATATCTTGCCACTCACTGTTGAGAGTGCATCGTCGGACTACTTCTTGTGGGTTACTATGTTGGATAGCTACTTTGAAAGACATGGCCTTATCCTTATGAGAAGATGAGCATGGCAAGGATGGGGCTAATCGGTGATATTCAACATTGGTGGTTGAATCTCGAGTAGCACTACATGTACACATATGAGGAGATGAAGAAGAAATTATGACATTATTTTGTACCTCCACCATGGTTGATAACGACTTAGAATGTGGTTTAGCGATTGCTTGGTATTATGGTCGTGACCGGTTAGAAGACTGCATCGTCAAAGTCGTTCTCCTCCAAATCAAAGTTACCATCTTATTGGAAGATCGGGGCCCATTGCCTCATCAATTGAACCAAATATAAGATAATTAAATAAAGCAAAGGCTAACTTCTAAGCTCCACTAACTCAGTAACCCTAGTTGAGATCTCATTTAGTCTTCAAATTTAAGAATTGAGAACAGAGCTACACTAGTACTACACTAGTACACTGAGTCATTGTGTCATTAATAGCCTCGTCCCTCATATTTCATATTTGATTCATTTGAAAATAGAGCTACACTACACAACTATATTTGAGAATAAACATGGGTCATATCGATGCCTGTTGCCTATTGGGAATAAATACGGGTCATACCGATGCTTGTTGCCTATTGGGCCTAATGGAGTAACGGGCTGCTAGAATTATGTATAGTGTATAAGAATATATATTGTATATACTTTGTATATTAAAAGTATATACTGAATTTTTTGGTAAAAATTTTGGAGGTGTAACTGTACCCTTTGCATATACTCTTCCTCCGCTACTACCGTAGACGCACGTCGGGAGAGTGGCGCCGTCGAAGGACACCAACGCCGAAGTGTGGGCGGTTCGTGAGGGACACGTCGTGGTCGGTGAAGCACTCCCTGGCGCACGCCGCGGAACGCAACCACAGCGTTGCGGGAACCGAGGCGCAGGGAGAACACCTGGCCGTGGCGTGCGGCGAGGCGGGTGAGTGCGGCTTGGAACGGCTTCTGTAGGAGGTGGAGGTGGACGAGGATGGGGATAGAGGGAGGGCTCGATGGTAGCTGCATGCTCTTGTTCTTGCCATTGTTCTTGCTACTGCGATGGTAGCGGCCTAGGAGACGGAGTGAGAAGAGGAGGAAGGAGAGAATGACGACATATATGGCCATGTTCATGTCGTTGGAAGTGAGGCGATCTTGCGATTTGGTGTATGTTGTGCGTATATTTGATGGGATCCTATATTCCTATATAAGACTGGGAAGGGGAAGAACTAAGACGGGGAACCGGAGAAGGAAATTTGGGGGAGGAGGCCAACACCTTTCTTCTGTTCAGCTCTTCGAAGCCTCCCTTGGATGCCTTGATCCCTTATATAACTAGCCAACTACATACACATTTTGGTTTCTTTGGCCTCCTTCCACTGACATCCTGGCCCCACCAAAGATCATTTGCACCGACTATAAGGCGCTCCTCTGTTGCATTCTTCTCTGCAGCACCAACCCTCTTTGCGAACCCATGATATCCCCCTCTTTGAATTTCGGCTTGCCCCCAAGCCGATGCCAATGACTCGTTGCTGAAGCCACTGAGATCCCAGAGTACATGTAGAACCTCAAGAGACCTGAATGAATGGAACGTAGCCAAAATAACTATGGAATTTATCAGAGATTGACCATGTGTAGACAGCGATGTCAAGAACCCATTTGATTTGAGCAATCTTATAGTCAGCGCAGTTGTGAGTACGAACGTGTCATCAATGTAAAACAACCACTCTCAAACAACTAGTAATACCACAAGCTAGCGACGTAGCTAGGTGTTCTTACAAAAACCTTCTATGCGTAATTTACAAATGACAGCATGAATATGCTCACAAGAAGATTATTTAGTACAGCACACGATGTCAACCATGCATACTACTGATGCCAAGACGTTCATTAGAGCTTCTGAAGAACATCATACAAAGCTGCACGCGGTTTGCACATGGCCTCCAAGGGAACGGCCTTTAGCACGGTAAGTCCGCTGCCTTCAGTCATGTCAACTTCTACACCGTCCACTCTGTCCCAATCAAAGCACTGGATCAATGTACCCAAAACCAGCCCTATTGTTCGCAGAGCCAGGATTTCTCCGGGACACTTCCGTCTTCCCATTCCAAATGGTATCATGAACAATCCTTCAGCTTTGCCATCCTCGAACCTCTCCGGCTTGAACTTACTTGGTTCTTCCCAGACCATCGGGTCCCTGTGAATGGCGTACGCGTTGACAAGTAGCATTGTTCCACTCGGGATGTTGTACCCCCCGACCTTGCAATCCGTGGATGATTCGTGCGGCAGCAGCAACGGCACGGCAGGGTACAGGCGAAGGGTCTCACTTACAATGCATTGGAGGTAGTTAAGGCATGGAAGATCATCTGCACTGACCAAGCGGGAATTCCCAACGGATGCATCGATCTCTGCTTGGGCCTTTCTGAGTGTCTCCGGATGGTTCAGCAGAAGCGACATCGCCCATTCTGATGTGGTGGATGTAGTCTCTGTTCCAGCTCCAAATAAATTCTGTAGAAAAAGAGAGAAAATGACCGTTAGTGAGATTGTGTTGCTTGTGACTTTTAGTGTCCTGTGTTGTTTGTGATTTAATAGCGTCCACGAGTTTAATCTATTTGGGGGAGAAGACAAAAACGATGGTGTTGTGTATCTACATCACATAAGACTGTTAGTCAACAGATATCACGCTCTCCACAGACATGCATGTCGGATTCATCCAACTAATAAGTGATATGTCATAATCTACCTTGCTACTAAACGTGCTAGTGACTAGTGAATTCACGTATACGTGTTATAAAAACGCACACTTGTTATAAAAACGAACGATGACATATAAAACAACGAAGAATAACTAGAAGCATGGAATAGACATATACTGTGAAAAATCCATACGAGCAAAATCATAAACGTACAATCGGTAAAATCACTATACAGAAAAGTTACAAAACACTCATAACGTATTACATGTGTAGATAACTTATGTTACACGCTATCTATCATAGGCTTACAGGGATATAAATAACTTTGGGAACAAAAGACCAAGACGATGAAGGAATAGAGTCCTAGTCGGCAATAAAAACAGAGACCTACTCGAAAATTGGAATAGTAATCTACTCAAAGACTAGAACAACTTTAGCCTTGTGTCGCGGTCCATCAATGGAATATCATACTTTATTGACGCCATGTCGAGTATGTCTTAGATTGATTGGACAAAGAACCAATTTTTGATACCACTTGTTATAAAAAAAATTCATGACGAGATATGAAACAATGAAGAATAATTAGAAGTACGAGACAAAGATTTAACGTGAAATACTCTTGCAGGAAAAAAACCACGTTTGCACAATAAATGGAATCACTATATAGAGGAAAGGTTACATAACGTACTTAGCGTATTACATGTATAGATAACTTGTACTGCATGTTATCTATTAGAGGTTTATAAGGGTATACATAGCCTTGAAAATAAGAGTTCCAGACGAGGAAGGAGCAAAGTTATAATCGATAATGAAAACAGAGATCTACTCGAAAAATAGAATAGTAACCTATTAGGAAACGGGAACAATACCCCGCTCGGAGACAAGACAGAATCTCAGAAGATGATGGTGAAGAGTTGTAGTTGGAAGCACCTCGAGTAGCCATGTCTGACTCTAATTGGCGCAAACACCTTTAGACACCACATCTAGTGCAAGTCAGTGCAGAGTCCATCACGAACTCGAAGATGATTCCAATCATAACCTCGGATTAGTTTGCATTGCCGACTAGTCATACTGGCCAAAACATATCTTTTAAGCAAAATCCGATTAGACTCTTCAAGTGATCAGGCCTGATTGAATTCAACGAGATTCGAATCACAAAATACAGTAACATGCTAGCTCTGCTAGTCTTTTGTAAATACAAAAGTAATCACACATTCACCAAGGATCTAGTAAAAAAATAAAATATTATTATGCTGGAATGAGCAAAAGGACTATTGATAACGCCACTGACTCAAGCATGTGAAAAAATTCAAAAGAATGTACTGATAATGCGAAACTGACTCACCATCAGTCATTGATGTTAAAGTATGATATAAATTCGTATATGCATCTAAGAGGATATATACAGTAGTCTTGTACTGATTTTGTAATCTCTTAAGACTTTTATTTCTTAGCCTATATATGTATATCTGTGGTCGCACAATTAAAATGCACCGAAGTTTCCCGTGCTTGTAATCTCTACTCATATAGTGAATTTCGCCTTCGTGCATTTGTAATTTTATAACAAGTGGTATCAGAGCTCTAGGTTTCAAATCAAATCGTTGCCTCTGGGAGGAGGCAACTCTTAGGGGCGGCCTGCTTTTTCTTAGTATTTATACTTAGATACTGAACTGAAATTCTAAATTATTTTTACCTTCATTTTCTCTAATATGGATAAGACAAGAATTTTTTAGCATATTTTTATATTTATTTTGGATTTTGTATTAATAATATAGATTATAACAAACCCTCTTTAGTGCTACTGTAATTTTGAAAATGAACATGCAGGTACCCATCAAAAGTAAGTAAATATAAAACACAGTTAATCTTGAAGTAAAAGAGGCTATTATTCCAAAAAAGGGTGAATACAACAAACTATTACTAAGGATTTCATCTTTAGACTAGAAGTAAGCAAGAGGTGGAATATCACAAAGAGAAAGCGTACCCCATAAAAAGTAGTTCTTGGAATTGGAATGTATTTTCTTAAACCACACATAGGAACCATGTTCTGACTTTTATCTGGTGAATATCCAACAAGAGGTTCCATTGAGTGAACAACGTATAAATCCGACTACTACCAATACTTAAACATTTATGGAAACCACACTGGATCAGTATCGCAGTGCTCATCAATCATTTCATCCCCTACAATATCGACAAGTCCATAAGCTTTGGCTTCATCTACTGACATAAAAACACCCCTTTCCATGTCTTCAGATACAACCCAAAAAGGCTTGCATGTTCTTAGTGCATAAACCCTTGTGATCATTTTGCGAACTTTGTGTATTTCTTGGAATTGAGGTTTCGTATCTTTTAGGTGTTTACGTAACTCATCCAGAAATTTCTTTACCTGTCCAATTTCTAACGAATCAAGATATCCTCTCGTTCCAGTATAAATAGTAGCTATCTGCTCTTCCACTGGGAGAGGGTTTGATTGAGATTGTTTAAGGAATTCCCCTAACCCCTTTAGGGGATTGTGTCAGAAAGCATGAATATTTATTTCATTCCATTAAAAATAAGAAGCCAATTTTGTTTGTAAGAAGGAGAAGCAGATCTATTCTATACTCGATAAGTGCCAATATGCAATGGGTAGAATCCTAATTCTCGCTATTTGGAATAGATTCAATTCTACTGAGTCTCACTTATAGCAATCATTTCTCTTTAGCAAAGAATGACCTTGGTTATCAAAGGATGGAACAACCGGGATCCATTTACTTATGATACCTAGTTGACATTGATAACACGGATCTAATAAATTATGAGTTTAATAGATCCTCTTCAACAGAAAGACGTATATTCCTTGCTCATTATTGGGACCCCTTCTGATGGGTCAGTGGAATCTTTATGCCCAAAACCCTAATACGAGTAATAATTTATTTGGTACCGCTCAAGGAGCTGGAAGTCTGGAACTGCCATTCTAACTCTTTTTGGGGAATTCCATCCACAAACACAAAGTTTGTGGCTGACCGATATTGCTCACCATCATTTAGCTATTGCATTTTTATTTTCTTTTATTTTCTTTGAAACTAGTGCCCTCTTCCTCCGCGTGTAGAAAAGGAAGAAATAAATCAATCAAATTACGAGAAGCCTCATAAAGTGCTTCCTTAGGGGTTAAACTTCCATTCATCCATATTTCTAGGAAAAGTATATCGTGTTTTTCATTTCCATTCCCACAAGAAAAAAATACTATAATTCACATTTCAAACAGGCTGGATACATCATCTATGGGATAACTTCCATCTCGAGAGTTCTTTCTAAGTTCCGTGTGATATCTGTGATCTCTCTTGCTTTGTAACTCAATATAGAAATCAATGGGCTCTGTCAAGTTAGCTATAGGTTGTGCATCATTACCACCTAGACAATTAGACAGCCAACCCGTAATCGCAACGACCCAATTGCAAGAGTAGAGCTCTACCAACTGAGCTATATCCCCCCCCCCCGAGCCAAGTGGAAGGATCAACTTTACGAAGATCCCATTGTATTCCAGAAGCTCGTAACGTCGGTCTCGATAAGCCTCAATTTACTGCTTCTTCTCCGCTAATAAAACTGACTCCTTCAACTCGTTCTAAAAAATGGGATTCTGTGTAATAAGTTCACCCACACGGCTGCACCATCACAGATGTTCATCGTGCGACATCAAGGCAACATCCGCCAGGGTGGCAGCTCATGCAGTATCCAACTATCCACAACACCATCGTCATCCTCTGTGTCAATCTGCAAAGGATTGCTACCATCTAATTAGATCTGACGTTTTCTTTACAACTAGCAACTCGGCGTCTTTTCTACAGTAGTTGAGTTCGAAGAGGAGTTGATTTCAAAGTCAAGGCCATCTTTGAGTCCATGTCATCTAGGACATCCTTGATCTTTACGTCGTGAGGGAGCAGGAGTAAGCTACGTGAAAACCAAATTACCAAACCCGAGAAGTCAACCATCGGACAGCACCTGAACATGAGGAGACATCATTAAACCCGAGCAGCAGTCATACTATGCATCATTCAAGAGGAGAGAGAAAGAAGGCAAGCGTCAGTGTTGTCAGCTTGAGTGGGCGGTTGCTGTTTTTCGATGACCTTTGCTACATGCACATGAGAATCATACCACCTAGAAAAAGCTACCGACAAGTTTGTGACGATATTGCTTCGGGTACACGAGGGGTGTGCCAAGGATATTCCAAGCCTTGTTTCATGTACACAAGTGTACCAGGATTTGATTTTGTGCAATGACTCAACTTCATACTAAGCGTCGACCCACGCTCTACCTCGGTAACTATTTTAGCACCACGTTTGTCAGCACTGTTGCCCGCACCGCCTAACGCCATGCCCTGGCATCGTCGTATTGTGTTGTCTGTGTCGACAATCTTCTATCTCAGTCAATCGTCACCTTCCATCAAGAGACTGTTGTCAGCTCTGTATATTTTTTTGTTAGAGGTGGCGTTTATTGTAATTCAGGCCATTGCAATTCATGCCTATATATGTATCCTTGTAGTCACACGGTTGAGATAGACTGAAATTTTTTGTACTTATAGTCTTTCTTCATATAGTGATTTTTACCTTCATGTGTCCGTAGTTTTGCACAACAGTTTTCCACATTAAATCAACATGCCCCGTTCATCTGATCATCTATTTTTACCTTACTTTTTATAACAATTGAGGAAATGAAAAGGGCAAGCAATAAACCGACAGAGAAGTGCTAATTAACTTGCTTTCAGAGGGAGAAAAGCAGAAGAACTCACCCCGCTAAGAGCCGTGATCATGGCATCGGTGTAGATCTCTGGCTCTGTCTTCTGCAAAGTGAGCAGCACGGCAATCATGCTCTTCTTCTCGCTCTCGCTGCCGTCATCCAGCCTCTGCCGCTCTGCGTCGATCAGCCGCAGCAGGAACGCGTCCCTTCTTCTCACCGCGTCCAGGACCTTGTTCCTCACGCCGAACACGTCGAACCACCGCAGCGCCGGCAGGTAGTCCCACAGGTTGGCCGTGCCGAGTTGCGGGACGATCTCGTCAACCACCTTCTTGAACTCCTGGGCCTCCACCGACATGTCCGTGTCGGCGTCCGCTTCCGGACGAGCTGCCTTGGTTTGCGCGATGGTCTCCATCAGGACGCTGAGTGAGAGCTCGAACAGTCTCCGCTTCAGCTGGATGCGCGCGGCGCCGCTGGGGGCGGCGGCGCGGTACAACCGCCGCACCATGGCGCGCACCTCGGCGGAGATGACGCCAGACATGCGGCTGACGCGGTGCGCGGAGAGGAGGTGCACGGCGGCGATGCGGCGGAGATTGCGCCAGTACGGGCCGTAACTGGACGTGGCGAGTGCGGTGCCGTTGAAGAGCACGAGCTGCTGCGTGGGCAGCCGCGGGCGGTTGGCGAAGGACACGTCGTGCTCCGTGAAGCACTCCCTGGCGCACGCCGGCGAGGACACGACCACGGTGTTGCGCGAGCCGAGGCGCAGGAAGAAGACCGGGCCGTGGTGCGCGGCGAGGCGGGACAGCGCGGCGTGGAACGGCTTCTCCACGAGGTGGAGGTGGCCGAGGAATGGGATGGCCGGAGGGCTCGGCGGCAGCTGCACGCCCTTGTTCTTGCCATTGCTCTTGCCGCGGCGGCGGCCCACGAGGTAGTGGAGCAAGAAGAGGAAGGCAAAGGAGATGATGGCAATGTAGGCCTTTTCCATGGTTGGGGAACTGATGGTTCAGGTCGCAAGCTGGATGGATGTATGTGGCGATACGCGTGAAACGGATGGAATATATATCAGATGGTGTTTAAATTATATTCGTATTTATATTATTTATTTAGATTTGAATATGAATTGAACAAACATTATATACGAATATGGATCGGACAAATGTTAGATACAAATTCGAATCGAATATCTATTTAATTCGATTAGATCTAGATATCCTCATAACTTATGTAGTATAAAGATATTAATAATATTTTATCCTCGTACAACCACGTTTAATTATTCTAATCCATTTACTTCACCTACAGAAACACGAATTTATGCTCAATTAAAAAACTTGTTTAACTAATTAGTCGTGTTGTAATAAAATATGTATATTATTTCATCAAAGACGAATACGGATAATCCGAACAAAATAACATTTTAGATGATAAAAATGTATACTATATTTGTATCTATATTTTTTTATACAAATTCAAATATAAATATAATAGAAACTGTTAATCGGATAGAAAAATCTTATTATATTTATATCGTATAAAATATGATAATTAAATAATACAGATAATTCATATCCACTTTTTACTGTTACCTAACGCCATCCTCCATGACAGGCAATACTATCGAGCGGCGGTACGTGTGCATCTACAAGGCTTTAAGCTTGCGGTACAATTTTGCGTACGCAATCGCTGATGTCTGTGGAACCGGTGGCCTCATTCATACAGTCGATCAGGATTGGCATGATATCATTAGATTGGTACGTGGATTCGTAAAGCGTCCGCCTGTTTGGATCCGTGAGAGGGCCGACATTATCTTATCATAAATAATTTAGCATACATCATCAGTGATAAAATTATTATAAACGATTTTACAAAATAAACCATCTAAATTCATCACGATGAAAAGAACCGTCTGTAATAACCTCTTTATCATAGATAGTTTTATTCTGAACTGTCTGTTGAAACCTCACAGACAGTTCAGAGTGAGAATCGTCTATGATGTCTGTAATTATCACAGATGATTTTTTTTCAAACCGTCTGTGTTGTATCACAGATGGTTCAGAACAAACATTATCTGTGATGACCTACTTATCACAGATGGTTCTTTACCAAGAACCGTCTGTGATAATATTTCAAATTATCTTCTCTTGCCGAATTTTAATTTTCCGCTTATCTCGCTAGGTTTGTTCTTTAAAATAAGATCCTCGGTTGTTCTTCTCCTTATTTCCTCTTCTCTCTTCACTCCTCTTTTCCTCATCTTCTCTTCTCTCTTTTCACTTCTCCTCGCCAAATCTTTCCTTAAAAATATAAGGCTCGGTCAACTACCTCCCAAAGCTTCTCCGCCTCTGGTTGTGACGCCATGATTCATTGTATAAGGCACTCTTATCGCAAAAGTATCTTATGCAGTGTCACCGTCATGACACACCGGTAATGTTGCCGCCACCAGCCTCTCTTTCGTCGCCGGTGATATATCCCCTACCCCTCCTCTCTCTTCCTTAATATTTAGATATGAAATTACAAAATTTTTGAATGGTTAGGATTTCGGCCATATAAATCTTGTCTCCTAAACTTGCATCGCCGGAGATATATTCCCCGCCACATGGCTGATAACTGATTAGGCACATACAACCACGATATATGACTGCGGCTTACAATCACAGCTTACGACCATGACATACGACCACGGTTTACGACCATGGCGTACGATCGTGTACCTACGACCATAGCATACCAAAACAACAAACACTTACAACATAAACAACGAACCACCAAAGATATAACGCCAATCATAAATAGGACTACTTTGGTTCATCCGCATTCTCTGATTACGCTGTTTTATAGTGTAATTATAGAATGTTGATGAACTGAAAGAGGCTTATTTATAAGGATGCGAGAATGCAACACAAACGGTTTTTAACTAGAACTGTCTATGATATTAAACTATCTCAAACGGTTCTTAACTAAAACTGTATATGTTATAATTTATTACAGACGAATCGATATAGTTATCATAAACGTATAAATTCAGATAAGTCAGAAACCACCTATAACGACGGTTTCGGTGCTAGTCCGGGGCTGATCGGGATCAGGATGACGATTCCTTTGCTTGGGAAGGCCAACTCGTACTGCGAGATCTGTGCGACTAGCATCAGAATTTCTTTGGAAAACAAGGAACTCGCGAGGATTTAGTCCTAGTCCTGATTAGCTTATTCATTTGCACCACACTACCGCGCAGCGTAAGTCAGGAGAGTGGAAAAATTGGAAGAGCGCAAATTGACCGCGCGCAACACAGTGACAAATTAGCTGATTCATTTGCACCACACTTCCGCGCAATGTAAGCAAGGAGAGTGGAAAATTGTGCGAGAGCAAATTGACCGCGTGCAACACAGTGACAAGGAAAGGCCAAACGAGCTAGTCCATTACGTCTCCGTGAGTACGAACGTGCTATCAATGTCACCTGCTCACGTGTATCGCCACCCAACCGCGCCTGCCCACATGATCCAAGTTACTTGCCGTGCCGTCATCGCACTTGCGCATCTGCCAGACGCCGGACCACCGCGGCCCGTACCGTCGCGCCTCGCCCGTGCTCCGGCCATCCGCCGTCTTTGCGCCCCTGTACCCATACAGAACTCTCAGTCTACGCGTTCCGGTCTGTGGCGTCGGACTTGGTATGTGCAAATAGAAGTGTGTCCGGTGGTCAAGGCCCGATTGGAATCTTGAGCCTTCATCTCAGGCCGGCGAGATCAGAAGCTTGATAACGTCTTCCCATTTTTTTCTCAACGAAGGATGGGCCCAAGAGCAAAACTGTAGTTAAACAGAAATCTCAACACCAAACAACCGGAAATTGCAAAGTGAAATCTTTTGTAACCCATTTATGAATTAGTTTCGTCCGTAAGATTATTTTATAATCTGACGTGTCCCATGTAATTAATCGGAATGGCCCTAATATAAATGGTCACTAGCCAATTGCTCATGTGTTGTAATGAAAACCCATACTCATGCACAATGAAAGCATTACACTGTCCTGTGATGTTAAAAATAAATAAAAAATTTACATCGAAACTAAATTTTAACACAACTATAATATATACAGAACACACCTATGCACATACATGGAGGGAACATACACAAGAAACACATGTGCACACACAAATAGAGGGATTCTTGAAATAACAATATATTGTGACTTGCTGAATTGAGTGAATTTTAATCTCAAAGCCAATTGTTAAATTCATCAACAAAACAACTTAGGCATTGTATCAACTTGAGCAACTCAAATTTTCATGAGCGCTTTGTATATTACCATGTTAGAGAGAGAAATGATAACAGGTTCCTAACAAACAAATGGAGAACAAGAAAGGAAATAAAGATCATCTGATGGTGAAGTGTATCATTATTTGTTTTTGACATATAGGCGAATAAAGCTCTAAATGGCATATTACCCTTGGGTGTGGCTCAAAATCCTTTCTACACAAAGGACAGAGAGAACAACCTAAAATGAAATGATAGTAGCTTGCTGCCATGATTCACTACACAATCGAACCCAGCTTGATACCGAATCATAACTTAACCTATCATATGCATCTTAGTTTGATACTTAATGAATCTTAAACCATATTCAGATCTGATTCGCAATAAAATAATCATATTCAAATGTCAAGCGCTACTGAATTATAAAAGCACTGCAAATAGAAATACTACACAATGTCAAAGGAGCGAACATTAAAAGAAGGAATTTACACCAATGATTTTGCCAGCCATGTGAATTATTAGCAAAGATCGAGCAGCAGCAAAGTACCCCATATACATACAGAAATCTCATTAACTCCGCCTATGTAGTTTTCTACGTAGCCTGTCCCAAACCAAGAAAAGGAGGAGGGTTGTGTTAGACTTGGCAAGCCAACGTAAAATTCATGCCATCTTTTCATGGAATGAAACCCAAATTAAAAGTTTCGTTGGGGGAATAACCCTCTTAGCGACGCGCCATATCAGAACCCGGGTGTGGTGGCAAATGAGCCAAATTGATTTTGTTCTTGTTAGGAGGGAGGAATAAGGGTGCAATCGGATCGGATTCGAACGGATATTGCTTAAACCGTATCTTAACCCATATTTTTTCCCCGGATTCGAAGTCAGATACGGTAAAACCAGATACGAATACGGATTCGGAATATTCGGAGTTTCAAATATGATATAATCGGGGCGGATATATATTGGTTACGGATCGGAAGCAGATAATATAGGCGGATAACACGGACGTACAAAAAGGAACATTTTCAATAGTGTCTTCTCATTAAAATTAAGGAAGACACGGGGCCATACTAAGGGAGTGTTTGGTTTCTTGCTTTAGGATGGATGGAATGGGGCGGCCCCGTTAGAATCACTGTTTGGATGGGAGTCACAGGGAGGCAGGGGCAGCCACCACCGAATATTCGCTCAGATTCGGGGGCGCCCCCGTCCCCCAAAATCCAGCAGATGGCGCTGCCCCAGCGCTCGCCCGCAGCAGCGCGCTGCTTTTCCCGCGCGAGCACTCCCGCCTCGCGCCGCTTTTCCCGCGCGCACTCCCGCCTGCCAGATTCTCCACGCGCCGCTCCCGCCTGCGCCAGGCTTTCTCCACACGCCGCTCCCGCCTCGCCTCCTTCTCCATGCGCCGCTCCCGCCTGCGCCTGGCTTTCTCCACGCGCCGCTCCCGCCTCGCCCGCCGAACTCACGCGCGCGCTCCCGCCGAACTCCCGTACGCGCGCGCTTCCTGCTCGGCGTCTCGGCGACCGGTGGTGACCAGCTCCCCCACGCGCGCTCCCGCCGAGCTCCCCCACGCGCGCGCTCCCTGCTCGGCGACCGAAAGGTTTGGTGCCCAATGTCAACCCTAAGCTCAATTGGAATGAGTGATTTCATTGGATCTGGATCTGTATTATCTTGGATGGATTAATTGGAATGAGTGATTATGTATTATCTGGGTCTGATACTTGACTGTTCTTTTGTATAGCCTTTCGGCTAGTGGAATTATGTATGCCTGTATGGCAGAAACGTCTGTAAGATCTAAACTTGCTAATTATATATGTTAAGGGCTTGCTAATTATCTATTATATTTATGTTGATTTTTGTGTATGTAAACTTGTATATATATATGGGGTAAAGATCAATGTGTCCATATTCATCCATCCAAACAAAAACTGGGGCGGCCTCGTCCTTCACTCATCCTTTGCACCAAACAAAAAAAGGGGCTCGCCCCATCCATTCAATCAAACAGCGACAGGGGCCACCTCGTCCCAAAAAACAGGGATGACCCCATCCCATCCCACTTTGCCTCAAAACCAAACGCATCCTAAGTTACTAACGTCATTCTGAGATCAAGTCGGCCGTTCGCTTGGGCTGTGCCCATATTGGCAATCCACAGCAATATCTCATAGCATTGCAGTTCAACTGTTCAAACACAGAACTTCAACTCGATAGCATCATAGCATCATGTTTTGCTTACATATACTACATAGTACAGGCATATCATGCCTACCCACCAAAGTGGCTCCATTAAGTAAGAAAACCCTCCATATCCTGTTTCATGTAAATAAAAAACTTATTACATTCTGCACTAAAACTTGTAGAAAGTGCAAGTACAGAATTTACGAAATATCATGAAGGATATCAGTGCATTGGTCAGACTTCAAGGTAACTTTGTTGCAATGAATAACAAATCTCTTCATGTTTAACATCCCCGTGACTGATACAGTGAAGCAAAGACCCAAGTAATATTCCAGGAAAAAAATGCAGAACAATGGGAAAATATTGGCCAGAATTATTTGGAATTTCTTTCCCATAAGCTTTTAGAAACAACTAATGATGCAATTGTATAAGTACATCTTAAGCTGATCTGATGAAGACGGTTCGGTGACGTTTTAGACCAACTAAATGTCGAGAAGGATAACTAATAGAAACAACTAATGATGCAATTTCTTCATGTTTAATACCTAATGATAAGTCGGGAAACTGGGCATTGTTTTATTCAGATGCTTCTTTCAGGGTGTACGAAAAGTAACTAATTATTGAGGAAAATGTTACAGTAGGTACAATATTACGGTACAAATCAGAATTCCTACTTACTCATTTGAAACCATGCGTTCATTAATTCCAAATGTTACACATACTGTTACAGTATTCTTCTGCTTAATCTCTTTGTGATAGAAAGAATTTGTTTTCAATTTTTCATGTACCAACTGCATCTTGATTTAAGTGTCCGACCTCCTAAGCATATCATATTCAAAATAACTAGTATGATCAAAATTGTGTTTTCTATCCACTTGTAAAGAGGTAAACAACATATATATTTTTTTTTAAAAACTAAGCACAATAACCCTAAAAACTACTGCAGTACTGTGCAAAGAAGTTCCTTTATTTTTGGCTTCGGAGTCAAGAACATAGATACAACTGAAGCTTTTCGACTCTTTTAGCACACTTGACTAAATTAAACCAGTTAGTTAAACAAATGCATAAGGAAACCAAATGTCGCATTCCATCATGCAGAAAATTAAAAGTTCTCTCGGTCAACACCAAAATAAAAAGAAGAAAAGGACCACCATGACCATCTGCCACAAATGACTCCTCCCACCAAGAAACCATGAACCACCCACCTAAACCTGAACCATATGCGATGTTGCTACCATTGAAACGAACATTTAGGCCCCGTTTGACACAACTCCACCACCGGCTCCTGGAGCTGTTTGAAGCTGTTTTGTGCCAAACGGGGTAAAACAAAATAGTTCCACCCAAAGAGTCCCTTAAAACGTGCTGAGACAAAAGTCCCGGCTCCATCCACAGGCCCGCATGCCACTGCCCTTGTACTTTCGTGAATTTACGCGATCTGCCACCGGTTTTAACGGGTCATTCCTATGCAAATAGACAGGTGTATATTGGACAATTGACATCTCTCAACCATGCATGATAAAACATGTGGAGCTGTTTTGCCAAACAGTCTACCAAAACAGCTCTAGCTCCACCGGTGGAGCTGAAGCAAAAAAAAACAGCTCCACTTGTGAAGTGGAGTCGTGCCAAACGGGGCCTTAGGCTTAGCCAATAAGAAGGAGCGGTCGGTGATAGTGATGGCGGAAGGAATCGGAGGAAGGTAGACTCTGGTGTGATTCGGAAGGATCGCTGAATGAGCGGGTTTTTTTTTTTGTTGAATCTGGTTTTTTTGATCATGGGTCGTAGGGAGTGGAGAGAGGAGCAGAAGAACCAAACGTATGCATTACTAACTTCTTTTTTCAAGCAGTAAAAATAGTGTGACGGTTGTTACTTGTTAGACCTAAAGAATTAGAAATTTAGAATCACGGGTTTAAAATCCCTCTCCTCTCCCTTTAAAATTGATTGAAAGATTGTGTATATCGTTCAAATAATGACCGCATGGTGTGGTTACTTATTCATTACTCATTTAGTGCTATGAATTGATTGGTGCTCAAATGAACTCTACTTGATGCCGGCTTCAGTTTCAAATGTTATTATAGCTGGTCGCATGCACATGTTAATTACTATGGTGTTTAACGTATCCATGCATCGGTTTCTCATGTGAATGGACATGTGAGATGAAGGGTTGAACCGTTTCAGATCTTGTGTAGCCTATGGTCACTATGTATACACTTCGTTGCTTGGTATAGAGTAATGACCAATGCAGAGGCCGAAGAAGCGAAGCTCATGGCATGGCAGCATTCAAACTGATAATTAAACATGGTCTAACCCTCTAGGGCATCGAGTGCACGAATATATAAGGCCACATGGCCGACTCAAGATGGGCACGACCCCCTGCTGGAATCGGCCTCCAGCTCTTAATCTCACGCATACCAAATATCCTAAAAGAAGTCGGACTCAACTGATGAGAAACACACCATACAATCCGATCGACCTATTATGGTTCGGCCTTAAAGATGACATGCATGCCATAGATCTCCACGTTGGATTCCTCTCTCAGAAATCATATCCATCTGGTTTTCGATTTCTATTTTGCACTGCATGCAACTTCCTCTTTCCTTCTTTCACACGATGCCCTCTCTTCTTTTGCTCGCTGCATGCATGCATCGACGCCCTTCTTCTCTTTCCTCCTGTTTCCTTTTCTTCTTTGGCCCACGATTGCATGCATAGCTGCCCATGTATTCTCTCCCTTGTGTGCAGCACATGCAGAACGCATGCATGCATGCACAGCCCATGCAGTGCTTGATCTCCCTCACGCAGCACATATGCATCGTGCCGTGCCAGCCCGCCGTACCGGCATTCGTGCCGTCCCAGTCCAAGTCCAGCCCAAAGTAACTATACACGACGAAAGCGATGACGACAATGGTAGCGGTGGCCGCTATCTTCCTTTCTCTTGTACCCGCCTTATTAAAAACCTACTTAAAATTCGATACTATTGTCTCATACCTTTCCACCTCCGAACTTGGTCATCTAGTCCAATGGTATGCATATATTGGCGCAAATTGGACTGTAGCGTACGTGGACATCTAGCTCATCGCCCGACAATCTAGTATAGGGTTGCCCAACTAGTCAAATAGAAAAAGTTCAAGGAGAATCATGAGTGCAGCTTACTATAGTTAAGAAATTAATTTTAAATAGTTTCTAGAACATTTAGTAACTACTTGGAATACACACACCAATAATAGTCTATCTCTGTTTACATAATGGTTAATTGTAACATACGTAGGGTGGTTATCTCATCAAATGCTCGAATTAAAATGGCAGTCAGTGAAGAGAGCTATGTTAGAATTAGAAGCGCATATAGCACGTGTCGGGCCGTGCCGGACCAGCCATACTTCGGGCTAGCCCAAAAAAGCACAGCCTAAATCCTAGCTCTATGCATGCACTTCTTTTGCTTCTTCTCTTGGCTGCCAAGAAGGCACTAAGAATCTTCATGCAATTCAGCACCGATGCAGGTAGATAATTTCTTGGCTTCACCACTTGTGGTGCCCCTTCTACCCTCACTTCCCACCAGATGTCACGCTTTAATTCATGTAATTCCGCAGCATACCTACAATCACAAGTAAAGCTATTAGGCAGCACCCCGTCCTTACGCAAATCACAATTAAACTTAGTTGAGAACGAGTTCACCTTATCGGTAATTAATTAGGAGAATCCGGTGTAGGTGCTACGTATTTATGTGTGATCGTATGGATGTCCTCATCAAAGAGAGGCGAGGAAATGTTCTAGTGTGGTGGCCTACACTTTAGAAAGGAGTACCCTACACACGGTAAGTGGATGGATCGATCGTTGTTGAAAAGGTATGCAAATTACTGTCTGTATGGTTGAATCAAATTGTGCTAAAGATCCCGGGACATGATGGTTTCAGTTTACATCCTCTCTGGTCTCTACCGAGTATGCCACGTTGTAGCACCTTGAAGTTCATACATGGGTAAGCGGGGAAAAGTTGAACCTGGGTCTCGATGGAATTATCGATTTTGGTAGTTATTGTAGTTACACGCTAAATAGTAAATAATGGAGCTATAAAAAGACAAGAAAAGTGTTACCTAGCCTGAGATATAGTAGAGAGCAATATAGAGAGTATGTACTACGCCACAGTAGGGCTGTAAAAAAAGCTTGAGGCTCGCGAACTGCTCGAGCTTGGCTCGCTCTAGACTCGATTCGAGCTTGACTCGAGCTCCAAACGAGCCGAATTCGAGCTTCATCTTAAGCTCGCGAGCTTTAACGAGCCGAACTCGAATAGCTCGCGAGCTTAAGATTTTTTCATTTCCCCCCACCCCCTCCGGCCTTCCTCCCGCCTCTCCTCTCAAAATCCCGCCCCCACCCCCTAACCCTAGGCCCAGAGGCCCCTGACCCCAGTGCCCAGTCCCCACCCCACTCCCGCTCGCGCCTCTCCCCCACGCGCCTCGGCGCCTCCGCCTGCAGCCTGCTCCCCGCCGCCGCCCCTCCTGGCTCCTGCCCCCGCCCCACCTCACCGCCCCCGCCCCTCCTGCCCCCCCGCCCCTCCTCGCCGCCCCCCGCGGCCTGCCCCTCCTCGCCGCCCCTTGTCGCCCCCGCCGCCGGCTGCCCCCCCCACTCCCGTCCCCCTCGTCGCCCTCCTCCTCTCCCCCGCCGCCGCCCCTCCTCGCCCCCCCGCCGTCGACCCCCTCTCCCGCCCCCCGTCCCCTTCTCTCCCCCGCCGCCGCCCCCCCTCTCCCGCCCCGTCCCCTTCCTCTCCCCCCGCCGCCCCCCCCGTCCCCTTCCTCTCCCCCGCCGCCGCCCCCCTCTCCCGCCCCGTCCCCTTCCTCTCCCCCCGCCGCCGCCCCCCGTCCCCTTCCTCGGCTCCTCGCCTCCCGCCGCCTCTCCTCGCCCCCCGCCGCTGCCCCTCGTCCCCCCGGCGCCCCTCCTCGACTCAGCCCGCCGGCGCCCCTCCTCTCCCCCGCCGCCGCCGCCTCTCCTCCCCCCCGGCACCCCTCCTCTCCCCCGGCGGCGCCGCCCCTCCTCGACCCGGATCCGGCAGCTCAGCGGTCAGCGCCTCGGCCACGGCTTCGCAGGCTCGCAGCCCGCAGGTACTCCCTCCCTCCTCCCCATCGAACCTTACACGAGCCGAGCTCGAGCGAGCTCGAGTTTTGTCCGAGCCGAGCTCGAGCCTAGCTTAAAGTTCGATGTTGATCTCAGGCTCGCTCGAGCTCGGCTCAATTTTCTACCGAGCTCGAGCTTGCCAGGTCAAGCTCGCTCGAGCTCGGCTCGTTTACAGCCCTACG
Organism: Dendrocalamus latiflorus; assembly: GCA_017311315.1. Classification (NCBI taxonomy): domain Eukaryota; kingdom Viridiplantae; phylum Streptophyta; class Magnoliopsida; order Poales; family Poaceae; genus Dendrocalamus; species Dendrocalamus latiflorus. The sequence continues at coordinate 50,472,033 of CM029612.1, read as the reverse complement.
CCACAGTTGTTACCTAGACCTTTTCTTACAAAAATGAATCCTCTCCCTGGCAATGTCGCCCTATACAATTTATTTATAGTCATGAGGAGATTATTTACACAAATGCCCCTCTTAAGATATGTAACAGTAAGGACAAATATGTTCTTTCCTTGGCATGGCCATTTTGGGCTTGCTATGTAACTACATATATAACGAGCCTTTGGTGCAGTGGGTCGATTGGGTCAAGATGGGGGGCACTCCTTCAACAGCATCCTTTCATGGTCAAGGGATTCGTGACCGGTAGGCCAAAACTATGATGCTTGATTCTTGGCTCCTCCGTCCCTTCAGCCCGCTGGTCCATTGTCTGTTGAGTTTGCCCACTCTGTTCCAATCGCTGCCATTGGCACCCGGCAGGAGCACCTTGTGACGTACACGCGTTCGCAATACGGACGTGGGATGCGTGATGTGGCATGTCGCGCCGGTTACGAGGACATGCATGCCCCCTCAAAATGCGCACCAACTCTACTACCATTAACGCTGGTGTCCCATTGGTATTTAAGCGTTGTGGTGCTTGAGTTGAAACCATTTTGCTTCTTCGTTTTTGCCCTGCCCATCGCCATTGCTAATCACGCTTTGCTCACCACCAAGCTTTCAGCCTCTCGCGTGCTTGCTGTTTGTGAGGATGTGGCAGTACATTGGCTCCATCATCAGGTCATGGCGGCGAAGACGTGTGGTCCGAGCCCACTACCGATAAGCGGTGGAAAGCGTCGAGAGGGTGGCTGGCACGTGCGTCAATTATCTCGACTGCTTGATGGTGACTGACGAGCTCCTCGATGCGCTTGTGCACGACGGAAAGGTCTCTAATCGTCAGCTTGTTTGCCGGCCAGTCGCCAATGAAGTCATGCCACAACTATAGGAGGGTGAGATGCTCGTCTTTGCTGCATACTTCAACACTGATCTTCGCATCCCCACCATGTGCTTTGTGGGTAAAGTACTCTATACGTACAGCTTGGAGCTTTCGTAGCTTATGGCAAACGCCATCACGTGCTTTATAGTTTTGTCCTAGGCAACCCGGTTGAAGGTCACCATTCCCAGCACATCGCTCTTTATTTCTCAACACGACGTGCGGTGCCAGCCGAAGTGGGTGGGAGACGGACAATACTCGAACTTGGCCAGCATTAATTTCTTGGTACGATCTGGTTGCTGGAAGGACTTCCCTTCGAACTTGACGTGGATGAAGTGGAAGTCTAATTGGCTTCAAAGGTGGTTCTACCACACCATTGAGCTAGGGAGCAGCTTTCACTGGACCAGACGTATTATGGACATTGTTCCCTCACCACACACAAAGCTTGACCAAGACTATGAGGCGCGCGTGAGGAAGCTTTGCATGCTCGTGCAGCGCATGAACATGCCCAATCTTGCAGAGGAGTTTTGCATGCTCCGCGCGTCCCCCTAGCCCATTGCTGGGAGTTAAAGATTGGGTCCACTCGAGAGGATGGCATCCTCACCCTCCCTGATGCAGCTGGAGAGGCCTTTTTATCCTGGTAAGTTGTTTGGGCTTTGCATTATGTATCTGTGTTGTTTGGCCCTTCAGTACCTTGTAGCGCTGACACTTATCGATCGTACGCATTGCAGTATTGTTGTTGGAGGAGGCTAAGAGGACCACGGTCATGTTCCTGAGGCCTTACATCCTAAAGGAGCACAGCCTTCAGGCCGCTACGACTTCGTAAGGGCCGTGCATTAACTGTGTCTGCGAGGCCCTCGGACTCGCTGTGCTCGATTGGTCTATTCTTGTAACATCCTGGGAAATATAAATAATAAATTATGGAGTTTTTGGATTATTTTAATTGCTTTTTATTTGAATTGGAGTTTATTGGCTTTTTGAATTTATAAAGGAATTTTTAAAAATAAAAAGAGGGAAGAAATCAACACATAGAATAATAAAACGTGAGCGTCAAATAAAGAATCTGAAAAGATGATCTATAAAATTTCAAGGGAGAATATTTGGGTAAACCATAAAATTCTCACCTCTAAAAATTATGGAATAAATAGTAAAGGAGTATACAAAATAGAAATGTTATGTTAACAAATATATGTAAGTATATGTGTACATGTATACTATATGAATGAACAAATAGAGAAATATATGTGTACATACACAAAAATCAGAGGAGATGAAAAATATATATAGGTATATACCCAAGATATATGTGAAAATGTATATACATGCATAATTTAAATGCAAAAACAAAATAAAACAAAAGGAAAAGAAAAATGAAATGGAAATAGCCCAGCCGGGCCGGCCATCACCCCGGCCCAGCTTCTCGCGCCACGCCCCCGACCGCGCCCGCGTGGGCCAGCGCTCCGCGGCCCAGCGTCGCCACTCGCGCCCCGCCCTCGCTGCGTCACGGGCCCGCGCCTTGCACCTCGCTGCCTCGCGGTCCCCACGCGCCAGGCGCTCTTCCCCGCTGGCTGGTGGCCCGCCTCCAACCGCGCTTCTCCCTCTGCGCCGCGGGCCCAAGCGCCCCGCTCTCTTCTTCCTCCTCCCTCTCCTTCTCCACGCGCCCGCTTCGCCTCGCGCTCGCTCTCTCTCGCGCTGGCCGCAGCTGATCTTTTCCCCTCCCTCTCTCACCTCGCGGGCAAATGCAGAGAACCTCGTTACCTCTCTCTTCCGCGCAATCTCGACGGAGATTTGGTTCATCCCCCCCCCCCCCGCCAGCGGAACAGGGCGGAGGCTGCCGATGCCCCGCCGCGCGTCCCCCTCTCCCGGCTATAAAAGCCGCGCCTGTGAGTTTCAAACGCATCGCGTTACTCCCTCCTCCCCTTTCCCTGCCGCAATTGCACCGTAGCGCCTCAATTCGCCGTCGGCCCCCTTCTTCTTCCCCAACTCCGGCGCCACCCTCCCCGCCGATTCTGGCCGTCCCCGAACCCTTCCTCGCTCCCAGAGCTGCGTGGGAGCCAGGCGAAGCTGGCCCCCTTCTCCACCGGGTCTCCCGTCGCCTGAGCATCGCCGGCGTCGACAGCTTCCCCGAGCCTCCGCCGTCGCACGCCGCCGGCCCGCCACCGTGCCCCTCCGTCTCCACCGACCCCGCCAGAAGCTTCCCCGTCACTCGGGGATTGTATTCCACGCAGCCCCGGAGCCTCCCGACCACCGCACGCCGCCGGCCACCGTCGCCCCCAACTCTTCTGCCCGGCCGCCTCCCGGAGCTACCTCAAAAGGTATGATTACCCTATAGGGGTAAGCATCGCTCGGGCGAACCGAGTGGCTTTCAGCGTTACTCTTCCCTCCCCTTCGCTCCCGCGGCGCGCGTTCGAGCCCCGGCTCCGCGCCTGCGGTCGAGCGATTTCTTTTAAAATGCATCCCTGACAGCTGGGCCCCGCTCGTCAGCCGCTGCGGAACCCCAGACCCGCTGACAGCCGGACCCCACCGGTCAGTGTGTAACGTCACTGACAGATGGACCCCACTGGCCATAGACACAGTAATAAACGAATAAAGAAAAAGAAATAAAATAAAAAGAAACTGACATGTGGGACCCACTGTCAGAAATTTAATAATTTTTTAGAATTTACTGAACTGAGAACTTCAAATGATCATAACTTATTCATTTTAACTCCAAATTGAGTGAGACAAATTTCTAAATTCATCTAAAATCAAGATCTATCCAATGGAACTGAAATCCTAATTTTTAGAGTTCATTTGAATTTCTGATGTTAATTGGTTTGATTTGCTGCTTTTCTTTTTGTATAAATTTTTTGCGCGCGCTAAAATAGCATACGAGGCACAAGAAGAAGAGATCGAGGCCGCAACACTAGAAGCATCAGAGAATCCAGATCCCGACCACTGTGACCAAGGCGAGTCAATACTTTGATCATATTGAACCCATATTTATGCAAATTACTTGGTGTTAAATTAACAAAATGCATGCTGTTATTTTTATGCAAAATCATGCTAAACTTGATATTCTAGTTATATGCCAATGTTTACCTTGAATAGTATTACCCCTCCTTTGGGATGATTGAATGTGAAAACCTTGTCGCCCTAGCAAAAGTATAATACTAATATTTTGAAAATAAGTCCCTAATAATATGCTATGCTTAGTGTTGCATTAATACTCAGGGGGCGCTGAAATGCCCCATACATCATGATCACTTTTAATAATGAGAAAATGGTTTGGGCAGTCATGGTGGGAATGACTGGTATATTTGACATGACTATTTTATACCCTCCAAAAATCTCAACATGCTTAAATATCTGGGCGAACTAGTTCGAGTGTGTGAATATGTGGTGCAGTGGAAGCACAAAGTGAGTTATTAAATGTGAATATGTGATGCAGTGGAAGCACAAAGTGAGTTATTGATAGACCGCCCAGATAACCCTAAGGACCGAATCTTGTCATGTCACCCGTGTAAAACAGTACAACCACAAGTATGTAAAGTACAACTTGGCTAAGTAGATTTATCGAAAACTCTGGACTCATCTCACTAATAGGGGGAGAGAAGTAATTATGCAGGGGCAAGGGAAGGCCTAAAGGGACACCGTGTGGAGGGTGAAGTTTCCCAGTCGTGCTAGCGCAGAGGGGAGTGGAGCCCGTACGCTAGTAGCTGTGGGAAACATCCCGTGCAACATATGGGACCCACCGCAAGTGGGCAGTCTCCCATGGGGTGAGATGACAAAAGGGTCTAGATACTTTGAAAAGTCACTGTGATGGTCTGCTCAACCACATGACTAAGGAATCGTGTGGAGCAATGAGTTGATTGTCTCTTGTGGTGAAAGTGTACAAACTCTGCAGAGTCAAAACTATTCGAATAGCCGTGCCCACGGTCAAGGGCGGACATGGAAACTTAACCAGATATAGTTCTATTTCAAAATGCTTTATGATGGGTTGGAAAAGTGAAAGGGCAGTGTAAGGCCCTAGTTTGGAATTGTCCTGGGTGTCGTCCCAGTGGTAAGTTAAGCGGCTATAACGCTGAAAAATTGCTATATGGTGCAGATGCCATGTAATGGTGGATGGAATCTGAATCACTATTATTACTGCATTCAACATATACGTGTGTTCAAAATGCTAGGTCTTAAGGATTTTTATATAATTGTATTCAAAAGCACTCTTCGCAAAAATAAAATAAACCAAAACCATCCTTTGAATAGCCATACATGTTATACACTGCATTCTGTGTGTTGATTCGCTGAGCACGGGGTCGGAGTGCTCACGCTCGCTTTGCGGCAAAAATCCAGAAACAGGAGTGCAAGACCACTACGCCTACGAGGAAGCTCCCGCTACGGAGGAGAAGAATGACGAAGGAAACTAAGGCGTAGGCTTCGTTGATTAGACATGGACAAGTGGACATCCGGCGTTGTGTGCACGTATATTACTAGTTAGCTGGTGACATATAATGCACACAGTACCTTCCAGTCGCTTGCCTGTGGTTTCGGGTTTGCTTTTGCTGTATTTCCGCTGTGCGTATTTGTAATAATGACATTTGGCCTAGTCGGCCCCTTTTGTAAACTCTATCACCCGACGTGGTGTATTTCAGTCTATGTAATATAATGGTTGATTATGCGATGTATGAAATGATTCAGCAATGTACCTGTGTGCACTAACTACTGATCCAGGGATTAGTGCAGTGAAACACAGTAAGATTCGGATTGAAAAATCCGGGTCTGACAATTCTTGCCCCTACTAGGGTCGGTCTCATGGCTCGTGTGGAAGCAACAACGAGGATGGCGGCGGTCGCAATGACCCCAATAGGCATGAAGACTCCCCTCGTTAGATCCCTTGCTCTGCTTGACCTCGAGACCAGCCTGGAGGAACTCAGTGGGGGTGAGGATGTTGCGGCAAAGGAGGGTGATGGAGATAGCGTGGAGAGTGGCAACCAAGGGTGTCACGAGGACGGCCCTGAGGCTTGCGCAGAGGGCGACAAGGCGTTGTGGCGGAGCCCGTTCTACCTCCCATGATGTCTTGGGATTGGGCACTACCTTGCAAACGTAATAAAATACTTTACACACTTGATTAGCACTAATATGATTAGCACTAGTTAATTATAATTTGTACTAATTAAATATGATTAGTACTAATTAAAGCACTAAATTAATCACACGGACATGCTTAGCGCTAATTAATTATGTTCAGTACTAATTAAATACGATTAGCACTAAATAAAATATATTAATATATTACTTTAATTAGCACTAATTAATTATAATTAGTACTAATTAAATACGCTTAGCGCTAATATGGTTGCGCAGTGCTACACATTGTGGTCATCATGCAACCGAGCACAGGGGCTCGGCAGGTCCCTGCCGAGCTAGGGTTACTCGGCAGATGCCTAGCGAGCTTGATAGGTTCGGGTTAGATTTACAAAACAAATGTTTAGAAATATATTTTTAAAAAATAGCTACAGTGATATTTTCAGAAACAGTCCTGAAAGTCAGATATGTCATGTCAGTGGTTTCAGTAGTCAGACATATCGTGCAGCGAGCAACTGGGGCGTAATTGTGGTGCGGTGCAACGCCGCTACTATGCAGCAAAATTATTTCGGCTTTCTTAAGAAACGTGTTCCATTTTCTTTAGAATGATATTGTGTACCTTGTCAATTGTCATACCTGTCATATCGTAACCCACAACCACATGTGAGCAATGTCACTAACACGAACGTTTTTTTGTTTTGCTTCGCTGAGCATGTTCGTTGGTGGGACGGAGACCACCGCAACCACGGCGGAATGGGCGATGTCACTGCTGCTAAACCACCCGGAGGAACTAAAGAAGCCACAAACAGAAATGGACGCGTTCCAGTGCATCATCAGCGAGACCCTGCGCCTGTACCCTGTCGTGCCGATGCTCGTCCCGCACGAGTCCTCCACGGGCTGCAAGGTCGGGGGTTACAACGTCACCTATTTTGGTGCTAGCTGAGACGTAAGATCCACTGGACGATTAATCGAACGTCACCTATTCCAAGTGTTCCAAAGACATCACCTATTTTGGTGCCCTGGAGCATTTATCTAACACGTGAGCATCGATCAATCCATCTGTCAAGCAAACACGCATGACGCAAGTTGTGAGCACATAAATTTCACATTGTCTCCAAGTAGCAAGCTCTCGGAGACCCCGGTGCAAAGTGGAATATGCCAATGGTAGGTAGGGATGTAATCGGAGCGGATATAAATAGATATCGCTCATATTGTATTATATTTTAGATTTTTTTTGAAGTCAGATACAAATAATACCGGATATCTATATCTCTATTTCGTATCCATTCTAAAGTTTTCGGACGGTCGGCCGAACAGAAATTAACCGCTTCTTTTGCACCTCTACATAAGACATTGGATAGTACGGTGCAATATGAGCGAACACGAAGAGAATAATTGCCGAGATGTTGAAGGAAGAATACTCAGTATTCTTTGCCTGTTTAGATGTGGCAATCCATCTGTATGTTATCTTATTCTTAAGTGAAGTCACAGTAAACTTCCTCACATCACTTGACATGCGAATATGTACGGACAAATATCACTCATCTCGTATCATATTTTATATTTTTACCTCGGAGTTGAATACAGATAGTGCCAGATATCTATTTACATCTTTCATATTCACTCCGCGAGCCTTTGATCGGTTTGTCGGACGAAAATTATCTGTTCCGTTTGTGCCCATAATGACAGACAATCACACCGACCCACGTAAGTACACATGTTGATGGAAAATTAAGCAAACATATGTCTTCAAGGAACAAACGTTTAGGCATGGATAATGGTATAGATAATTGTTGTCTATAACATCCTCTATGTCATTTATAGATGGCACTAAAGACAACTTATATAATATGTTGTCTTTTTGAATATTTCTATAGACAGCTTCTTCATGACACAATGTGTCTTGTTTACAGCTTCTTCATGACACAATGTGTCTTATTTATTGTGTTACAATCTGACAACTGCATAAAAGATAACCTAATTCTCTATACTACATCTCTCTCCTCTATATTATCTTGTATCCTACGTAATAAGATTTATAGACAGCTGAAATTATAATATTATATATGTCCTTATGCCCCTGCGCCAAGAGCAATAAAGCGAGGCAAATTAACCATGTTGTCGGAATGCTGTTCGATGGCCTCGATCAATCACGGGCTCGGCGGCAGCCAGAGAGGCTTTGCTCGTGCGGTGCTTACATGGTAACGCACGAGCTAGGACTGCAGACAACATACTATTAGATAGTGGACACTAACGATCTCACGTCTTCGAAACAAATTAGGTTAATTAGGACGAGTACATGTGCTACTCAAATCCACGTGTAATAACTAATCAAAACTCGAAACACATCGATCGATGTCTCGATACACGGATCAATACTGGGCAGTGTCAGCAAGTCACGGTCCGTCACCGTCGTACGGTCGTGCCATTGTGCCATCGAGCTAGATCCTGCAACGGCAACCGCTGTCAAGATTAGCCAAAGAAAGCAGGGGAAAAAAGAAAGCTTCTGCAACAACTTCCAAGATTAGCCAAAGAAAGCAGAAAAAAAGTAGAAAGATTGGCAGGACATGGACCAGAGAGAGAGAGATCAGCCCAGGCCTAAAATTAGGCCTTTGTCTGATCAGTGACTTCAGTCCGTAGAATACACCAGTCGGTCACTTTCACTTCGCAGGCCTTGCTTGTCCACAGGCATCGAAACCACGACTCACGAGTCCCAACTTATGCGATGGCGACGTCCTACTAGCTGAAAGCCCAAACTTTTCTTGAAGAAAAACGTAGGAGCCCAAAGCAATATAATCACCTTCTGTAGTAAGAGCATTGATCTGAGTTCGTCTGCCATGTACAGTTTGCATCCTCTTTTAGCCATTGCTAACTTGCTAAGTGAGCAGTGCTAGTACAATGCAAGTAAAAAAAAAGCTGAGATGAAACTGGCCAGGAGACGTCCTTTCTGTGCAGAGTACAGCTTTGCCTAGGCCCTTTCGAATGATTGGCGTCTTGCCTGGCCTTTTGGAACCTCCGGCGACTCTTGTCCTGTCGAGTGGCTCCGCATAAAAGCTACATAACGGGCCGTAGTGCTGCGTATGGTCGAAAGAGGTGCTGCGCATGCTCCCACAATAACTCATTGGGAAAATTGAATATATAGGACTGAGTTGAGAGCGCTTTTGTAAAATAGAATCAAGTTATTTGTCCTCGTAAATATAGGACTGAGTTGAGCACCTTCTTGCAAATATAGGATTTTCCCCATTTTAATTTCATTTTCAGTTTTCTGCCGTTTTTCTCTACGCAAAATGACTGTTTTGCCCTTCTTCTTCCTCCCTCGCTCGCCTGGCCGCGCCGCCGCCGCTCCCTCCTCCTCCCCCCACCCTGCGCCGCCGCCGCCTCCTCCTCCTCCCCACCCCACCCTGCGCCGCCGCCTCCTCCTCCCCTCCCCCACCCGCGCCCCCTCGATTTTTCCGCTGCTCCTCCCCACCCCTGCGCCCCTCGGTTTTTCCGCTGCTTCGCCGCCAGATCCGCTCCGTCCTCGCTTCTCTCGCCTCCTCCCCCCGCTCCGCCACCTCCTCCCGTCGCTCCTCCGCTCCGCCCTCGCCTTCTCCTCCCCACCCCGCGCTGCCGCCGCTCCTCCGCTTCGCCCTCGCCTTCTCCCCACGCCGCGCTGCCGTCGCCGCCTCCTCCTCGGCTCCTTCGCATCCATGCCGCCCCCACTTCTCCCCCCACCCCGTTCTGTCGCCTCCGGGACGATCTCCCGCATCCGCCTGGAGAACTTCATGTGCCACTCCGCGTCAACTTCATCACCGGCTAGAACGGCAGTACGCCTCCCTGAAACCCTACCCCCCCTCTCTCCCTCCCCCTGCCCCTTGATGCCCTTTCCTCTCCGTGCCGGCGCAGGTGGGAAGAGCGCGATCCTGACGGCGATGTGCATCGCATTCGGCTGCCGCGCCAAGAACACCCAGCGCCGCCGCCGCCCATGATCCAGTCCGCCAGTGACCCCCGGCTCTAGCCCGACGCCGCCCGTGCGCCCCCTGCCCCAGCTCAACACCGCCCAGCCCTCGCCCGAACCGCAGCAGCCATATGCGTGGCGGTAGCGACGGCAACGACTGCCTACATGATCTCTCGGCCATGGGCGCGTGCTGCATGCACGCCGTCGTTGTCTACTTGGTCGGCGGGACCCCCCCCCCCAATCGACGTATCGGGGGTATGATCAACCCCTCCCCCTCCTTTCTTCTTCTCTTCTCCATTTCTGCTGATCTCCTCTCCCCAAGAACACCCTGCGCCTGATTTGTTTTTTTAAGATTCCCCTACCTTGTTTCGATTTCTACTCTTTTTGCTTTTGTGTGTGACAAGACGAAGATATATTGGGCTCTCCATCCTTGCAACTGCAACCATATCTTATCAATGATCCTCACTGGGTCGTCGAGCTATTAAGGTCCACCTCTATTCCTCTGCACAAGTACTCTTTTTAGTCCATGTTTAGCTGTTTTGCACTTGGTGAATTCAACTAGGATTTGAGTTATGTGGAAGAGGGATTTGTTTCTGTGCATATATTCATTGATTGATATCTTTAATTACCACGAATTCGGTGGTTGAAATTATTTTTGAGCCTTGATGTGTTCTCCAGTGAGATGACTGCAGCCATGGGCAGTGGGTCGGTGGCTCCGCATTCCTTGGGCTGTTCAGCACCTCAGCGACAACATCCTCATCCGCATTCCTAATTTGTTGTTTTTAAGATTCCCCTCATAAACTGCTACCTGCCATGTACCTTGTTTCAATTTCTACTCTTTTTGCTCTTGTGTGTGACAGGATGGAGATATATTGGGTTCTCCATCCCTGCAACTGCGGCCATATCTTATCAATGATCCTCACTGGGTCATCGAGCTATTAAGGTCCACCTCTCTTCCTTTGCACGAGTACTCATTTTAGTATGCTTTTCCATGTTCAGCTGTTTTGCACTTGGTGAATTCGACTAGGATTTGAGTGATGTGGAGCACTTGGTGAATTTTGCACTTGGTGAAATTTGCAAAGATTGAAGCACTCCTTGTGTCTGCTGAGGTACATTACTCAAATCTATGTCTGTGATTTTATTATTCAGCGATGCTTGCTCTTCATAGGAAAACAACCTGTGTTTTCCTCTTGCCTTTCCGCCTAACGCAATGCCCACCAAGTGTTTGTCAAAATGGCTTGCCCAATAAATAGCAGGAGGCAGCTCTCCATCGGTGCATCCTGTCAAGAGATCTGCAACATGTAAGCTTTCTTCACTTTTTTAAGAGTCTTTTTTGGTATAGTTGTTTTGTGCTTGGTTCATGTTTTCTCCACTTTGGGTACCACATTATGCAAATTTAGGTCGAATTTTCTCATGCTTTGGAGTAATTCTCTGTTGATTGATGTGTCACAATGAGGGTTACTGTAGAGTTTTTATTATCAAAATTATATTTTGAAGCAATAATCAACTTATAGCATGAATGCCAAATAGTTCTATTGTATGATCTTGTGATTTTCAACACTATCATGGATGTATGTGGTCACAAAGAATTTTTGCAACCTGTTGGATGTTCTGTTGTGATTTTCTATGTATGGGAGTGTACATCACTTAAGTAAAATATATTCATATTGTATAGTTGTGGAAGTGATTTATGGGCTTGATTGATAACATAGAGAAATCAATTTATATATTATGAGATAAATACATCCCTTCCAGTTTTCAAACATTTATGTATATTGTTGCCAAAGTTTCTATGAAAAACTAATTGGATGTGTTAATATTGGGATATCATTGGAGCGCAACTTCGTATATTTTTATTTTATGTTTCTTATATGGTAATGGGATGGATCTTGATGACATCTGAAGACATTTTAAACTCCTTAATGTAAACGAGTTGATATCACCGAATTGATCACAAGTTTTCCACACACCTATCATTTTGAATGGAAATGAAAGTGAAACATGTTATTTTTTTCCAATATCTTTTTGAATGGAAATGAAATAGAAACGGAAATGAGGCCAATGTAGCCTTTGCCCCGTGGTTATCAGAAGTTTGGATTGACTATTATGAATATTATTTTGAGCCTCGTACGCTATTTAATTGTATGCGAAAATTTGGATAAAAATCAGCAAAGCAAACAAATTTTCATAGAAAAATTCAAATGAACTCAAAAGCAAATGATCTCGGTTCCATTGGTTAGATTTTGATTTTAGATGAATTTAGAAATTTGTTTCACTTAAATCGGAGTTAAAATGAATTAGTTATGAACATTTGAAGCTCTCTGTCCGAATAAATTTGGGAAAAAGCTGAAAGTCTGACAGGCAAGTCTTGGTGGACATTTTGAAGAGCAGTGAAAATGAATGTAAAGACATTATCCCTGGAGAACTCCAAGACCTACTTAAGCAAATCAGAAATTAGATGGTTCAGACGAGACATGACTTATTATTGCCTTGTTATGCATTATAATTGGCCTAGGCTTGTAGTTTTGTGACCTGAACTTGCTGGTGATATACATGAGTGTTTTCCAGATTATATACATGGTGATATACAATTGCGTGAAACTTAAACTATGGAAAAAAATATCGTCATTTGGTTGTTTTCATGTGCATCCCTGAAATGCCGCCGTGGCGTTAGCACGGGCACTATACTATGTTATATTAGAGGTAGGTTATATAGTCAAGCATAAACAAATATTTTTCTTTTGAGCAACAATATATAACTGCAATATAATATTTACTCATAAATTTTATTTTCCGTTGCAACGTACGGGCATTTTTTTACAAACAAACATAACATGTTTCACTTCCTCATAGTTCCCATGATCAGTGCGTATAAAAAGGCTGTGATTCAGAAGATTACTGAACTATTCATGTGGCACTGTGTGGTGGTTCTTCCATGAACTTTTTCATGGATGACTTTTCTTATGCTCTTGTAGAGGAATTTTGCCAGCGATTGATCTTATCAACGTGAATGGTTTGGTGGGGGAAAGTGCAGCACCTTATTGTTAACCAGCTGCATTTGTGTCTAACTTAGATACACAGTTTTGAACTTTTGATGAAAATTACCAGCGTAGCTTTCAGATTTCTAATGCCAAAGAGTTCTTTGGCTGGCCAAGTAATTCATATAATTCTTTTTTTTAATTCATATAATTCTTTGTGCAGATATTCTACTTTGTTGGATTTGGATTGTTTTGCCTCGAGTCGTTGCTCAGCTTCTGGGTTATCCAGGTCAGTCTTCTGACGAGCAATCGATCTGAATTTCTGAATTAACTTAAAGTGAATTATCTGAGCCCTTTTGGAATTATGTATGCGCAGTCAGGACCAGATTGGCTCTTCATCTGGTGATGATGATAGCAGCAGGGGATCACCGCCTAGGAGAGCTGGCCCGCAACTGAAGAAAGTCCCTTGGACACCATCCGAGGATGCAGTCTTAGAGGCGTATGTTAAGAAGCATGGTGAGGGGAACTGGAATGCGGTGCAGAAGAACACCACCCTGTTAAGGTGTGGCAGAAGTACCTGAATAGAGAAGCCAGCAAGACGCTTATTTCCTTTGTCATAATGATTATTTTTCCTGGACTTATAGGTGCTATATGTTTTTTCTTGGCATTTTAGTTGCCGGTGAAGTAATTTGATCTAATGTTTAATAGTTGATGGTGGTGATTGCAGCAAACTTGAAGGCATGCTTTACATTTCATTTGTTCTTGATTCTGTTGAGAGAGTTAGCTTCTATCCTAAAATTTATTGATCACAAGAAACCAGATCAATAATTTGATGATGTCCAAGTAACATAATGTCACAGCTACATACATGAAAGTTATCTCAGAATTGCAGCCTGATTTACTTGTAAGGTTGTCGTTTAGAGATTATAAAAAACTAAACAAATACAAAACAAGATAAAATTTGTAAAAAATAAAACGAACAATCTCAACGTGGTCGGACATCGTGGTCGAAACCGACCAATCTCAACGTGGTCGAAACCGACCGATCTCAACGTGGTCGGACAACGTGGTCGTTACCGACCAATCTCAACCTGGTCGTAAGCCTTGAGAATGGCTCTCTCTCTCTCTCTCTCTCTGTTGGGTAGGTTTACGACCATGTAGTCGAAAGGGGCTTTTACATCTTAGTAGTCTTACTCGAGCTTTCAACTTGGTGTTCAGCAGAGTCATAAGCTCTATCGAGTGGTCATAGATTGCCTACGACCACGGTGTGTTGTCTCTGCGAGGTCGCAAGTTTCTTCGGGTGGTCGCCAGAATGTTTACGACCATGCTGTGACTATTGAGTGGTCGGCAGACCAGCTTGGCCATGGTCGGAACCGGTCGGAAGTGGTCGTGGCTATCTAGCGCGTGGTCGGAAGTGCTGGATTGCGATCGGAAGCGCTTGGGGGAAGTCGTAGCTGGTCATATGTGGTTGGACGGGCTCGTGCGCGGTCGGAAGCACTCGTAAGTGGTCAGAAGGGCTTCGACCACGATGATATCCGGTGTACGTGGTTTGAACGGGGTTCGACCACGATGGAACCTCTGGTTTTGGTCATAGCCTTTTTGAATCGGTCGTAACGACTTGGGATGAGGTCGTAGGGCCTTGAGCATTGCTTGGCTTGTAAGTCGTAGCAAGCTACGTGGTGGTCGTAGTGATGTGTGTGCGGTCGTAGGCTGTGGGAAGTCTTTGGTGAGCTTGAGTGTTTCTCTATTTGGTGCAACAGAGCAGTCGTTTGGGTCTAGACTTTGTGCGGTAGAGTCGTAGTGACTTGTGATGGTCGTAGCAAGCTTTGAGGTGGTCGTATGGACCACTGGGGTGGTCGTATGGACTATGGATACGACCACGTTGTAACGTCGCTGAGCGTGGTCAAAGAAGGCTATGACCACGGTGTAAGTGGTCGTAAGATGAATTATAACCACGGAAAATGTGGTCGTAAGAACTTACGACCACGGCAAACCGTCAATAGACATGGTCGAAAGGCGTTGGACCACAGCAAAACAAAAAGAGGCGTGCTCAAGAGGACCTACGACCACAGCAAGGCAAAGTAGGAGGCGATCGAGTGGTTTACGACTACGTTGAAGGAACGCAGAGCGTGGTCGTAAGGGGTTATCGACCACGGCCAAGGACAGTGTTTTTACGACCACGGCAAACCTACAGTAGACGTGGTCGAAAGGTGTTCGACCATGGCAAAACCAGAAGACGGTGAGGTCGGCAAGTGATACGACCACATTAGAGAAAGATCGAAGGTGATCCGAAGGCGTACGACCACATTTGAGCATTGCGTGTTGGGTGGTTCCGACCGGTCATGTATTTATGTGACATTCATTTTGTGACAAAAATATTTGGTTATACAATATATGAGACGTGAATCTTAATGAATCTGATTGCTCGTTTTATTTTTACAAATTTTATCTTTTTTTGTATTTTACCGTAGCTTTAGCACGGACACACTACTAGTCACATTAGTCTTTCGATGTTGAAGTTAAAAGGAGTACTACTTCAAACAAGCTTCCGAAAACCCACTCCATAAACACAATTCAATTCTTTTTACTAGGAATATGGATCCCTGTGCCACTTAGCACCGAAGAGGCAGCCCCTCCAAATTAAAAAAAAAGCGGTGGGAGTACTAAAACAGATTAGCCCCCAAAAGAGTTTAATTGAAGTCTAAGCTAGCCATGCAGAAGCGGCAAATTAAGAAGGATAGACTATTGCACAGGCGATTGAAATTTTTTTATCTTTCAGTCACCTAAAGTTGCACTTTGAATCACTTGAAGTTGCACATGTTTTTTTGGAGGGGGCTGCAATTTTAGTTGATTGAGACTGCAATTTCAGGTCACCTGAAGTTGCACTCTAAATCACCTAAAGTTGCAGCTGTTTTTTTAGACGGGCTGCAATTTTAGTTCATTGAGAGTGCAATTTCAGGTGACTGAAACATAAAAAAATTCAGTCACCTGTGCAATAGCAAAACTGAATTAAGAATACCAGTCAGCTAGGCCAGTTGCCCAGGAAGATCACCACGCGGAAATTCGGCAGCGTCCTTGCTCTCCTCCGCGGCAGCCGTCGCCCTGGCCATCCCCACCGCCGTCGACCACATGTCGCTGCCATCGCCGTTGCCGTTGCCGGCGACGTGATCGGTGCACGCCGTCGGCACCAGGCACAGGCCCCTTCTCCTCAGGTCGCTCTGCTGCGGCTCCACCACAACCCCGTCCGCGCTCTCCTGCACCTGCACATTGCAGCCAGACGCTACGTTACCAGTCATGGTACAGAGCACTGAGCTCAGAAAATTTCAACCACAGGTAATCAAATATAGGGTCTGTTTGGCAAGTCACAAGCCGGCCGACTTTTGGCTTTTGCTACAGTACCTAACTTTCAAACGGAGTATTTTCTTAAGACGGGGTCTACATGTTAAACGTAGTGCACGTTAAAAGCCCAACATCTGTACCAGCCAAAATCGTAAGTGAGTATCTGTCTCTCCGTAATCTGTACCGTAAACAGTCAAAATTTAAAAATTTCAGCCAAAAGCCATAAGCTGCAGTCAAAACAAACAGGCCCATAGCTTGGCGTTCCCTCTTACTGGGACGCGCGCAGAGGGTGGCAGGCGCTGCATGTACGGCGAGCTCAGGACCTGACACGAAAAGCGACCGGAGGCTGTAAGTGTTGGTACTACTAGGCGTACGCACATACACCATATATATAGAGCAAGAACACTGTACAAAGCGCTGTATCAGTATGTACCGCGTTTTCTTAACCCATGAAAGGCCAAGGAGACTGGGGCACACGGAGTAATAACGCACCTGAACCTGGTCGTGCAGGAAGCGTATGTAGCCGAGCGCCTCGTGCAGAACGGAAGCCGTATCAGACTGGCAGGCAGCGGCAGGGCCGGTTGGGTCCATGCAGTTTACATCCACCAGTCAGTCAAAGGTAAAAGGAGACAACAGGTTCCATGATCTGCTGGCTTAGGCCCGCTCATTTTGGCTGGAATTTGTGACTTCTGACTTATTTTTTATTATTTATAAATTTTATTTTTTTAAATTTTTAGCTTTTTTGAGTTTTTTTTATCGGTTCTTTTTTCCGTATTCGTTTACGTTGTCCATGATGAACTAACATATTTTTTCTATTTTTAAAATTTTTTAAATTTAATTATGCCAAATAAGCCACCTTCAGATACAGTATAAATTCAGCCAGCTACAGTACAATTTTAGTTACAAGTCACTATTTTTTCAGCCCAACCGAGCGGGCCTTAATTTCCTACTCATCAGTACTCAGTAGCAATGCAAACATTAGGAACGTACGGATATGTACATACGCATCAGTTACTCGTAATGTGTGTATCAGTCTATTGTTCTTTGACCACTTTCTTTTCCTACGAGTAAATGTGATAGTACCACCAATCTTTTGATTGAGCTGTTTGCTTTCGGTGTTTAACGTTGGGAGAAAGAAGATCAAACAGCTTTGCAGTTTATTGCGGGTAATTAAGTTGTTACGCCAGGATGGAAAGGCAAGCACATCAAGCTAGCAGTAAAGAACGTATCGCCAAAAGCTGGAAGCTTTTCCGTTTCACTTTCTTACCTTTCCGAACGGAGAAACCAGCTGCTGCAGCGCTATGATCCTCTCCCCGAGCCTCTCCCTCCTCACGTACCACCACAAGAAAGTTTTTTGACCGGTCGAACAACTCTAGTTAATTAAACAAGAACCAGACTCTAGTTGAGCACACTAATCAAGTGCCAGATTGGTCACAGTTAATTAGCACACTTTACTGGCACCGGAAGAAGAATTAGTGCTGGTGCTGAAGGATGAAGCACTAACCCTGGGCCTCTTGTTTGTAACAGTGGCAGATGCAGTCTTTCTCTGAACAATAATCAATCGATCCATTAGTTAACCATGCAAGAAACCACAACAGACTTGCAGTAACAAATATTGATTAACCATGCAAGAAACCAACACAAACTGGAGTAGTAATAACCACCACTAATTGACCGGGCAAGAAACCAACACAAACATTCACCGGAAACCATCAATTAACAATGCAAGAATCCATCAAAGAATTGCAGCGACAGTTTGTAACTGACACACACCTTGAAGGCTTGTGGCTTAGAGCTGGAGATGGCTGAGATGGCCGTGGCCGTCGGCGAGGACGACATGGAGGAGATGGAGGAGGAACAGTCGGTGGTTGGGCTGGACTTCTGTGGAACAACCACCGGAATTGCCTGATCGCCGCCGTAGTACTGGAAGCCAAAGAGGTCACCGTGGTACTGCTCCTGGCCACTGAAGCTTAGGATGTGGTGATAAGGAGGAGGAGCCAGGTAGGAGGCACAGGTAGGAGAAGCAGCGTTAGGAGTGGCACCGGTGGTGGTAGTAGAGACAGCAGAAGAAGAGAGGTTGGAGGAAGGAGACAGGCACAAGTAGTAGTCAGGCTCATCTCCAAGACCAAGCATGTC